>VWZI01018461.1:66660-129795 GCA_013396835.1 Psilopogon haemacephalus | reverse complement strand
TTTTGATTTTTTTCTTTTTTTTTTTTTTTTTTTTGGCTCTCCACCTATCTTGCTGTAAATACTTTTTCTATTTTTATGACAGATAATGCATTGTGTCTCAATATGCTTTCAAATTAATCTTACACTCTACAATGACTGATTTAATTTATTGGTATGGATACCAGATTTGAAATACACATGAGCTAACTTGGTCTCACAAATAGGTACTCTGAGGAGACAATATTTTTTTAAAAATTTGCTTTTAAGGTCCATTTCTCTTGTTTCAGGATTTAGACTGACTTAGATTTATAGATTCTAATATAAGAACTGAACAAAAAAACACCAACTCTTGACACTTGACACATTTCAGCTTTGAGAAAATGTAGCTATAAAAAGGACAACAGCACCAGATAGGAAGATGTCCACACAGCTGTCAATTCTAAAATGAGCTGTGGAAAAATCACTTGAATTTAGTCACTTCTGAGGCAGGAGTTTTCATCCAAGCTGAAAGTATCTGCGGATATTATGCTTTGAAGAATATGCCTCTTTAGTGCCATGACTCTGTGGTTTTACTTGACTTAGGGCCCTCTATACTATCTAGCACAAGGATTTAATAAAAAAACCCAAACCAAACAAAACGAAGCAAAAGAAGGCATATGCATTTTGCAACTACCTTAAACTTCCCCCTAGTCTGTTGACTTACACAGGTTTAAACACACAAACCTAAGTTAGTTTATTAATACTGCTTCTGAAGCTCCATCTCCTCAAATAGACAGCTAAAGTGTATTTTAAAAGTGCTTATTAAGTTATTAGGAGAGTTAGATCTATTGAAAATCTCCATTGCTAGTGTGAATAAATTCACTGGGTTTTGATTTTGCAGTAGACAAGGTGTAATTCTGGGAAACAGTAATTTTTCAAAGCCAACAAAACTTCAAAAGATTGTGTGGTTTGTGGGGACAAGGAGACCATTATGTCGACAAAAATCAGTAAAAAAGAACAAATGCAATGTTTCACCTCTGCAGAGCTCCATGTTCAACTCATAACACCTCTGGTGGATCTTTGTATGGCAGAGGGAGATGGCTGTAATTTTCCTCAGCATCTGCCAGTGTTGGTGAAGATGCAGAGAACTTTTCAACTGCTTGATGAGGTAAAAACTTTCATAGAAGATTTAGAATGAAAATGTTATTTGAAAATTACTTCTAGATGACATCTAGTCCAACCTCTTTCTCGGTCTGGGACTGTCATTAATACTACTTTCATTCAGCTATGGTTTCAACTGAGTTTTAAAAGTGTCATGATTCAATGTTGCATTTTTTTCCTGCTGATTTTTTTTTTTAAATGTCCTGATTTCCAGCCTGAACCTCTCAAGTTCAGTGGTTGCCTTCTCATATTGATTATGTCATCTTTATAGCTACCATTCAAGTAGTTTCCACCTGAGAACTTCTCTTACCTTCACTCTACTATGCTAAAGAAGCTTAGAGCTCCATTAGGCAAGAGTTTGTAAAGTAACAAAGAATATAGAAAAAAAATATTTATTTTAAACCATGTACAGTAGTTGATGACCAGGATATCCTGAAATTTCTGAAAAACAAAACAAAACAAAACAAAAAAATAAATCACTAGAAATATTCAGAAATGTAAATAAAATGACAACTAGTACTATAGTATCTAAGAGATTCTATTAGCATCAGATACCTGTTGCTTTAAGCACTGTTAAAATATATTGCTGAAGAAATTGTCAGTCAGTTTATTTAACACTGTAGTTGTAGTGTGCCTTTCCAAGTTAAAATTTTATAGAAGTTATGGAAAAAACATGTCTGATCCTGTCACATCAGACTTAAACAGGCAACAGATTTCAGAGTTAAGAAGCTCAGAAATGTCACAAAGCAAAGGAGCTAAACTTTAATGCTGTGTTCATTTTGTTAATTGCTTTTATATAGTCCATTTTCAACAGAATATAAAACTATATCATGTTATATCAACAGTCCAGAGCAGACACCATATTGCTATTACTATAAGTTACAGTGTTATTCTGATGAAGAGCAAATGCTACAATCATCTTTTATTTTTTTATTTCAATTAAATGTTTCCAGGGAATTAGATGAAAAAGGAAAGGTGTTTTGCCCTGATAAAGATAATTCTAAATGCATTTTCCATATGAAAAGGTATGCAGCTATAACTGAAAAGTGGCTTCTGTAAACAAGCTACTTTTTCAAATTAATTTTACATTTGAGAAGTAGACACACCAGATTTTTGTTTTGTTTTGGGGGGGGAGGGGTTGTGTTATTTGTTTGGTGTTTTTTAAACTAAAGCAAGACAAATTTTTGTACACTAAAACTTATTTCTTCAAGGTTGAAAGCTGATTAAATTCAAAGTTTTAAATGTTAAGAGCACCTAATATGCAATGAAAGTCTATGTTCCTTAAATAAATGCTAAAACCTAAAATAGAATTTAAAATGTGATAAACATAAATAATAGGAACAGATGGTTAACATGCGCTCTTTTTCCCCCTTTAAATTTGTTTTAAAAAGGAGGAAGAAACAGTTTTATCCATTCCCATAAGACCTGTCATCAGCAGGAGCAAACACTACTGTCCATCCCAAATATTTTTTCTAAAGGAGTTTGACTGAGATTTATTTCTAGTACTCATAGCTGAAAAAATTGGAAAAACATGAATGTCAGGACAATCATTCTATGTTATGGCTGGAAGAAAAAGTACAAGCTCTTCATAGTTACAATGGCAACACTCACAATTCAGTGAGAGAGATGGGATAGAAAATATAGCAGAGTAAGAAGAGGGAAATAAATGGCTAGAGCAAGAACTGGGACAGAGCTAACTGCACAGTCGAATGAAAGACTTATTATCTCTATATCAAGAAGGCTTAAAGTTCAGATATGAAAAGCCAAAGCTCTCAATAAGAAGTGCTGTAAGGACAGAATAGTGGTAGCCTTTTAAATGGAAATTTCTACTAAGCAGGTGGATATCATAATTCAACAAAAATGGTTACAAACATACCTTGGAAAATTCATGTAAAGAAGGTGAAATTGGGTGAGAGTTATTTTCTAGAAATATAATGATAATGAATCATATGTGCCCTTTATGTTGTGTTTTAAGCATTAATTCATACTGCATTGCATGTCACATATGGCAACTCTGAGACACGTTGTGTGAGTTGCCATAATATTTGAAGAAAAAGATTACTTGAGATAATTGTGCATTAGGCATGCTGTTTTTTTTTCTCTCATCACAAAGTCTTTTCTCCCCTTCAAGAGCATCAGTCTTGGACAAAGAAAGGAAGCTGGTAAATACACACTGATTGACAGCTTCTCACTTTTTTAGCTCTGACTAGTGAAATTCCCAGGTGTCTGAATATGCACAGCAGACTTACCTACTTTCTCACAAACAACCTAGCAAATTCACTGCAACAGAATGGGAAAAGAGGCTTTGAGCACCTGCATGTTCTTTCCTCAATAGAAATGCTACAAAAAGAGACAGATCGTTGTGTATAATAAATTTAAAAAACTTGACAGGGCAAGACCCCAAATTCTGAGACCCAATGTAGAAGTCAGAATGAGTGGTTCTCAGAGTGACATTGAAGGTTTTTGTGGAGACGAATGGCCAGAGATTGGTTCTCCTGATGACCTTCGTGTCTCACAGGTTTTCATCTTCCATTCATAGTGGAAGGATTGCTTCACAAGGTACCACACTTAGATGTTTTTGTTATATATAAAATTATGTCAGGATGTGATTTTTTTGGGGGATGTTTTGCTGATTTAGCTGTTAGCAGACTTTTTTTAGCTCAGAGGTTTCTTCATCAACAGAACTAATTGAATTGCTGTAAGATGGACTTCGTGAGCAAGCTAACATGTATGCTGTGTAAAAAGCTCACTTACATTTAGCCACAACTAATGTTCTACCACTATCTGTAGTGTTGAAAAATGGTTTCTACTTATTGAATATAATCTATGAAAAGTTATACTTTTCATAAAGTCTGTGTATTATCTTAGGCAAGCTAATAAATACTTTTCTAGCATATATAATATATAGGGCTAAAAAGAACATCTGTCTTATGAGGAAATACTGAGAGATTTGTGAGTTTTTAGTCTGGAAAAGAGAAGATGGGGAAATCTCATAAATTATAGAATCAGCCTTTTTCTCATTGGTTTCCAGTGGCAAGGCAAGGGGTAACTGGCACAAACTTCATCATAAGAAGTTCTGTCTAAACATGAGGAGGAACTGCTTTAAGTGTGATGGAACACTGGAACAGTCTGCCCAGAGAGGCTGTGGAGTGTCCATCTCTGGAGACTTTCAAAACTCACCTGGACGTGTTTCTGTGTGACCTTCTGTAGATGAACCTGCCTTGGCAGGGAAATTGGACTTGATGACCTCCAGAGGCCTCTTCCAATGCCTATAATTCTGGGATTCTGTGATTTAAGAAATTTTAAAGTGGGTTTTCTCCTCTGCATATCTCAGCAAAGAGGGCACCGATTTGGAAACCATATGGTGAGGTCCTTTTCTTACCTTTACCAATAATCACCTATTGGAGACAAAAATCAGATTCTATGGCTAAAGATAATACATTTTTATAACAGAAATTCTGTTGCCATAGGATAACAAATTTTATAAATCCATTATCAAATGTGTAACTTTTGGTTGAAATGGAAATTATCTTTCTTCTGAAAATAAACAGGGATTTCATTTTCTGACTTCGAGTTGAGAAAAAATCCAACAACGTAATTCCGTCATTTCTGGTAATTTATTTTGAAGTTTACATTGACACAATAAAGAGTCACAGTGTGGCAATGCAAGGTAAGTATATGTTTGGCTCAAGGACAGAAAAAGACAGGCTCCAACATTCCTAATTTAAACTGCTGATATTTGACAGGTCAGCAAAGCCCAGATCAGAATCAGCAACACCAAAATGAAATCAACTATCACGTTTTTTGTGAGGGTCATCTCTGAGTCCCAAACTCTCAGGCAGTTTACTCAGATGACTGTTAGTCAACTAATGAGTTTTTTTCAGAGCGTGAGCAACATCCTAAATGCATCTTCAGACCTGGTGACACAATCCTGAATCTGATTGCTCCATATACATTATAACTAACATTATGTTCACAGAACATTTAAGTAAAAGCTATTAGCACAATTATCATGACAATCTCCACCAACCCTCACCCTCCCCTTTAAATCTTGAAACTCTAAATAGCGTGAAACAGGAACTTTCTCAATACATTGCTCAGGAATGTGGGATCTCTTCAGGGAGGAGCCCACACTGTGCTAATTTGTGGCTAACTCTACCATAACTCACAAGTATATGTAATTTTCATTCTAAATATCCAGTCTCTGCTCTGGTCATTGTGAATGGACATAGGAGACAGAAGGCGTGCCTTTGGAGTCCATCAGAGGAGACAACTGAGGCCAGAACTGAGTCATATATTAGCTTGGGTTGGAGGGGACCTTTAAACATCTAGTTTGACCCCTCTGCAGTAAACAGGGGCACCTTCAACTAGATGAGGCTGCTCAGAGCTCTATTCAACCCGACCCTGAATATTTACAGGTATCTACCACCTCTCTGGGCCACTGTTCCACTGTTTTACTACCCTCACTGTAAAAAATGTCTTCCTTACATCTAGTCAAAGTTTCCCCTCTTTTAGTTTAAAATCATTACCCCTTGTCCTATCACAACAGGTCTTGCTAAAAATTTGTCCCCATCATTCTTTTAAGTACTAAAATTCTGCAACAGGGTGTCTCCAGAGCCTTCTCTTCCCCAGAGAGAACAACCCTGACTCTTTGAGTCTGTCCTTGTTAGGAGAGGTACTCTGATAATTTTGTGGCCCTCCTCTGGGATGGCTCCAGTAGGTACCTCTCTTTCTTGTGCTAAGTACTCCAGTACTTAAGTATGGGATGCCATAGTTAAGATGGAGTTTCACCAGACCAGAGAGGTAGTATCACCTTCCTTGGCCTTCTGGTCATGGTTCTTTTGGCGCAGCTGAGGATATGTCTGGGACTGGATGAACCAGGTGAGCAATTCAGTTGTAAGAACCTGTACAATTAATCAACTGCAAAAGGAGGAAAGATTCCATGTCCTGAATGTAGCAAAGTGTCTTTCTGCAACCAAGGATTGGTTGCACTTCCAGGTCTTTGAGGAACATGACAGTTACATAGGTGTCTGTTTAACTTTGCTAAAGGACTTTTTTCTTATTATGATCCTCAATAATTCTGCTGTCCCAAAGCCTTCCTCTCTCTCCCCATCTTCAGGGATCATTCACCAATGCAGTTAGACAGCAAACATCAGTCCAAAACTTCTCTTCAGCCTGTGTCATTGTGCAAAGGCCAGCAATGTCAAAGCTGTGCAATACGTGTCCCTTCACTGTTAACTCCTGACGGGGCTGCAGGCAGATAGAGATCCAGCCCAACCCTGCCAACCCAACAGCAATGTAGTCAGCCCCATATGAGTGACACTGAAACCATCCAAAACTGAGCATATGCAGGCTTTTAATAAGCTTGCTGGTACTGCAATCAAGACATCTGGAAAACACCCAGAAATCACCCTGGCCAAACCCAGGCATCCAGTAAGGCTAGCACTTTATTAAATATAAGTGGTAAAAAGAATGTATGCCCACTTCATTGTCAAATTTGTAGCTGGGCTACAAAGAGGTAGATGTAGCTATGAACTAAAATATCATTTTTTCTTTATGCTGACGGTAAAACCTGGGAAATATTGATGTCAGTAATTGACCTGTTCTCAAACTGAGGACAAAAAGGAGAAATTCCTCATAGGATAAAACATGCTCATAATAACAACTCACTACTGAGCAGCTAAAGCACTGGCAATGACTCCTGGGAACTGAGAGAAAAGCTGAAAATGCAACAATTATAACCCCTATTTACCAGTTAACAGGCAAATACGTGCAACACCATGTGCCTTTGCATAATCAAGTTCTAACAAGTTAAGAGATGTCCCTCAAACAAATGCAGCTGTACTGTACTTGCTGGGATGCATGGCAGAAGCACGCTGGTTCCTTCTTTTGAATAAAGACTAATGGAACTGGATCTGTAGCATGGGATCTGGCATCAGAGAAAATATCACTCACCTGAAGGAAATTTTCACAGTGGCATCTAAGAAGCAGTCTTTTGCAATCACAGAATGTCTTTTCTTTGGATTTTTAGGTTTAATCACTGATATTCATGGGACAGTGAATCACAGAAGTTACACGAAAGGTTTTCATGTTTAGGTGTTCATGTTTATTCACTTCACCACTTGTCAGAACAGAAGGAGGTCTGGGTGTTTGCCTTCAATGATTTCCAGCAGTTGTATTGCTGTCACAGCTCACATAATTTCAAAGGAGCTATTTGGCCTGTGCCATTGTTTCTGCCACTTTTCTCATTTTAGGATCTCAGTGTCAAGCAGAACTTGCAGGTTACTGGCCCTGGCTTTGTTTTGATACAATGAGAAGACATAATTGAAATAATCTCATCTAGTTTGGTCTCATGAAACATTCTGGCATTGCTAATCTCCTTCTAAGACACACAGAATGAAGACCATTAGGGTCCTAAATCAAGTACTGGGTAAGTTAAAAATTTCTTAGTGTCCAAAGCAAACAAACAAAATGTAGTGACTATAAATGAAAGCAAGAAAAAACAACAAAACCATACACAGCTGTTGATGTGGTTAGGAAAAAATTATTATTCTATGAGAAACAATTAAATCAAACAATTAAGCAGGAGGTTGGCATAAGGCAGCTAGGTAAGGCCTAGGAGTATGGGAAAGCAAACAGGTAAAGCAGGTTTTGCTGCTCAGTATCCCTGAGGTACCTATGGATAATGCTAGGCTTGCTTTGCTGAAGTTTCACTGGAGTTGCATCAGAGATGTCAAAAACTGGTGTTGTTCTTAAAGGACCCCCCAACTTCTGTTACTGACAATTGCAGACAGGGAGGCCTTTATTAAATATTTTCTTGCTCAGATTATGCACATGAGCAGACGTCAAAGAGAACTCAGTGGGAAGGCTGAACTGAGGGTGCTCTTCCACATCCAAGAGGCAAGACTGTCAACTAGCTGTCTATTTACTTACTCATTTGGTCCCAGACTTTCATCACTGCTACAGTGATTGTTACTTCCTATTTTTTAGAGGTCAAAACTATTTCAGCAGAGTGTAATTCAGGTTACTAACTTTGGTTAATATGCATGCATTTGTGAAACAAACCCGACAATTCTTGTGCTCATTTGCTCTCATTTTAATTGACACTCCTCACACACATGTATTTCAACTTGTAGCTCAAGGTAAGTTTCTGATACTTTTAGTTCAAAGTGGTTTATATTAAAAAAAAACAACAAAACAGGTCTTTGTTCTGAGACTGAGGGTAGAGCTGCTTGGACCAATCCTAACCACACACTGACTAATTTTTTCTCAAAACTTTCAATTTTTGGTTCACTTGATTTTCAAAACAATCAGAAATTATCATCATACTTTTGGAAAACTTATTTAAATAGTATAACTGGGTAATTTCAAAGAATGGCCTAAGGGTTTGGAGGTGTGTGTAGGGAAAATCCAAGCAAATAAATTATATTAGAAAGTTGATAAGAAAGTAGATAATATTCTAGATATGAAACTCAGCCTATTAAAAAACTAGCTTATAATAAATCCTAGAAACAGCAGTATAAAATAACAAAATCCTGTTACATAATCCTAGAACAAAGACAGAAAAAGATAAACCATTTGCATATTATTCTGATAATGTCATGGATTTTTTTTAAAAACGTTGGAATATTTTTTATTTTAGGTAACCTTTCAAGTGTAGTTAAATAACTATTATATATTAGGTTTTATAAAATATTTACCTTTTTCTATTAAGTTCTTTAATTCAAAAAGAGAGTTTTTAATTTAAAGTCAGAATTCGAGGGTAGGGATCAGATTTAAATAAGGAATCCTTTTTTTTGTCCTACATTAACTCTCCATTCCACTTTTATGAACCCAGAAATGTTTTATAATGGACCCCAGGAAGAGCCGAAATACTAGTAAGATTTTTCTGAAAATATAGATAAATGTATATTGTTCATTAAACTTTTGTGCACAAAATGCCAAGGGAGAGAGATAATTCACAGCTTTCAGAAGTCATATAGCTATGGAAGGCTGGGCTTCATCTGAGATTAAGCTTGCTGGTAGAGGTGGAATGTGCAAGCTGTAATGTCTCTCTCAGCATCAAGTACGTAGGAGGAAAGAAGGAGTCAGCTCCAGCAGTGCTGGCACGAGGTGCACTGTTCTCTCTACTTTTCTGTAATGATGTTCTTCAAATTACTTGGAAGTTCATCCAACATATTATTAACCAACACGTTCAGGACAATTAGATTAAGAGTAAACTATATTACAGTGCCTTAAAACTGCATTTCCAAATTGTAATATTTTCTTCCTGAGCAGGATATTGACTTTCAAGACATATCTGCACTGTTGTCAACATATTGTAAACTTATGCCATGCATATTAATATATGAAAGGCATGGTGCTCGCCTACTAGTCTCTCATGCCACTCCAGGTGTGGCATACTAGTTCTAGCTTGCAAAAGTTGAGTTTTTGTTGATATGCTACAGGGTGTTGAACCAGTTCTCACTTTATCTGAAAATAAACAAGCAGAAGTATAGATATGGGTACTTATTTTATCCAAGTGGAAACCATCATATGATAATGATAATCCTCAGAAGTGTGAGTGCCAACTTGTCTATATGCTTTGTTTTCTGAAGGATATCCATGCCTCTCGCATTTGACATAGAAACATCAGGTTTCATTTCAGAAACAATATGTGACACAGCACCCATCCAAACCTTCACAACAGTGGGAAACCTGGACATTCAGTATCTGAAGTCATTAATAGTTCCGGAAATTTAGAATTAGCTCTATTTTCTTTCATATTTTACCTAATACAAACATTGTAGAGAAGCACAGAAATGCAGTGACAGTCTGATCCCAAACTTGTGATAAATTATGCTCCTAAATTCTCTTTCTAAGTTTAGTCAACAGAGTTGGATTAACTTCCAAAAAAGGCTCAATATCCTTTTACTCTCTAGGAATGCTGAGGGAAAATAATGTAATTTGCTGCATATTCCTGTAGTTCTGCTATGATACAGAGCTGAAGACCAGAGATCACTACTATGACATAAGTTTCCTCATGTAATTCAAGCCATTAATCTCCCATGGATCCTCATCCGCTCAAGGTCCGACAAGAATACACCTTCAGAATCAACATCCAAAATTATGTAGATATATTATTTAACATAAAGCTCTTCCAATTCCCATCTACTCTCCATTGAAAGATTATCTATTCCCTTATTGTTTTGATTCACTACTTTTGCATGAGGGCTCTGACTTGGTAACACATTGACATCCATTTAATCCAGTACTGGTCTCAGTTTTTCCTGATGGTATAATAATAGCTTTCCCATTTTGCACAAAGTCATGCATTTAGTTCTTTAAACCTTCTGTGAGGAGAATGTCTCCATTAAGCAATGAGTGTTCACAATAATTGCTGATTTACCAGGGGTAACGGAGGTTGGGAAAAAGTAGATAAAACAGAAATACAGATAACAGCAAGCACATGAATTACCCTGCGACAGTACATTTAGTACATTCTTTTCTCAAAAGTTAATTTTTTTTTTTTTAATTTTTTGCAGAGTTGAGTACTGCTACATAGCCACAGGCAGAGTTCAAGCCATCGGTATCAAGTTGACTTTATTATGTGTGTTACATGTGGATGGGAGAAGAAGGAATGAGGCAATATGTGGTTAATATACAACTTAGACAACCCGCTGGAAGAATCAAATTGCCAGAAACCTCTGGTCCCTGTATTTCTTGTTTGTATGTTCTGATATTTCTGGTGTCGCAGTCATGTACATATGACCAGTTTAAAACTAATACACGGCACTTGATTTCATAACAAATATTTTCTTCTTTGTTTGCAACTGTCTCTGCTATGAGGAATTTAGGGAATCCAATGGTGTTGTCATTCTCTCTGACCATGAGATGCATGCTTCTGTGGTGCTTCAGATAACTCCCCACCTGATGCACATGGTTACACTTGAATGATGTTTAGAACAGAACATGGTCCTGTAGCTCTTCACAGGGAACTCAGATTTTAAATTACTTGTTACTTTCAACCTGCTTCTGACTGCAGTAGTTTTGTCTGTCTGTGTTTAGTCTTGAGTCAAAGAGCAAGCTTCTGTCAAAATGGAGTGATGTCATTTCTCAGCACATTCTAACTCCTTGCGTAAGTGTTAGCTTTGAGTTTCCTCAATGTGTCCATGAGCTTTGGCCTGTATCCCAGTCATGATTGAACCTGTTATCAAAGGCTCCATTAACCTGAAAAAGATCCTGTATGACTGGATCTTCTGCCTTAGAGATGAAGTAGTTTATGGGAGCATTTTCAAAAGTCTCATGTTTTTCAGCAAGAAACCTGGGTATTTTACACAGAATGTTGTACTCCCATAACATTTCTGATTTCACATTTCATTGTAATTCAGGAATAAGGACTATGTTTTATCAAGGAAAAGGCTATCTACTGCCAAAAATAAGACCGTCTACTGACTAGCACTTGTCACTTACGGTCATGACATGGGTTATTATTTAGGTGCCCACCAGTCTTACATATTTCTAGAGTATCAGTGATGCTTTTAACTGATCCAACATAGGTGACCTTTACCTGCTTTTAATTACACAAATGCAATTTGCTTAAACAACCTTCAGATGCAAGACCATTAGGTAGGAGTTATTACTTGACAAGTCATTGGATTCCATTCATCTTAACATATTCATCTTCAAATATGTTTTTCTGCTGCTATTTTAAAAACTCAGTTGTAAAATCCATACAGTGATGTCAGATCATTTTGCATTTGAGACTTGCTTTTTTAAGTGCTCTGTGATCTGAAAGTTGCAAAGAACATAGAACTGTAAGGTAGGGCATTTCAGCATCTGAAGGATTCATTGGACAGGTGGCTCCTCTGTGTTTTCACAACTGTGTTTAAAGAATAAATTATATAATTGCATTTTGCACAGCTAGTAGTTAAAAGTTAAAAGTCAGTCATTGACCAATAAACAAGAAATATAGAAAACAATTCAAATTATACCTAAGCACTACTATATGCAAAAAGCAGGAACAAGTCTAAATATGATTAGCTGATCATGGTCACATACATGAACAGACTAGCATGATCCACCTGTCTTTTACAAGATAAGCTAATTAAGCTGCACAAATAGATAATACAAATTTGACTAATGGCACTTCGTGTCTTATTACAGTTGAAAGTTGACAAACGTTCTGTCTGAAAAGATATACTGAACGTAACCCAATTTGTACAACCAGCCTGCTTTTATGTAGGATATTTCAGAGAATGGTTATTTTTCTATTTCCATAGAAACTGTTGCCTCGTTTAATAAATGCTATTCTCACTCCTGGGGATCCTTCAGAAAGGCACAGTTAATTAGAGAGGACTCCACAGGGGGTTTTACCACATTTTGTGACTTTCCCTTTTTATTTTACACCTGACAGGGCAGAATTCCATAGATAACATTAAAAATCAATGGATTCTGAGCCTTTTAGGGAAAAAAAAAGGCCTGTTTTATAGGATGTCAAAGTGGAGGAAATAGAGGTGAAAAAAAAAATAGCTACATCCCACCGATGCATGATATTATTCTATTGACAACTACATCGCATATGAAATTCAATTAGCTTTATTATAACCTCAATTCAAGGTTCATTACTGATTCGGCACCCAAAAAAAAAAAAATATGAATGGACTACAAAATAATAAGTCAACATCAGGGTTTATAAACCAAAAATCAAACTTTAATTACTAATTTTAAATTGATTGTAAATCATATGGAGGATGGTTAAAGTGTTGCATATATATCCTACAAAGTTACTTGCCAGTTTGAAAATGCTTAAATCTGCAACTGATACTATTTTTTTGTTGCTGTTTTTTGTTTGGGTTTTTTTTCAGGAAATTACAGGAATGAAGGAAGGAGGAATACTGGAAGGAGCATATTTGCATGTGAGTGGGCCAAGAGAGGATGTTTTGACTAGTTTCAGATGAAGAGAGGGAGAATTTCCAGGGCAGATGGCTGTCTTAAAAGAAGGATGGCAAAGGAGACCTGTGTCAGGTGCTGAACAAGAAGCAGGAGTTGGGTGTCCAGGCACCTCTAGAGGTCAGGGTGGAAAAGAGGAGTTTGGACAGTTTCAGAGATAGGTTTCTTTAGCCGACTATGGATGTGTTTGAGAGAGAGATGAAGGCAGAGGATGGTCTTTCTTTCCTTCTTTAATCACTAGCTTCCCCTTTTTGTGCTCTTACATGGTGTAAGAATAGGTCTCACCTGTACCCCTTCCTTTTCACCCAGAAGTTCCCATCAAGAACAAATTCAAACCATCTCTCTGAGTCATTGGGATCTCTCAGCAGGGGAAGGGCTGGTTCCTTAAAGAGGAAAGCAGAAGGATGCACTCTAAGTGCATCAGGATGAGTGGCACAGGACCAAAGGAGCTGGACTGGACTAGAGGCTGTGCTGAAAGATGGAAGGGTATCTTCTCAGGTTCAATCAAAGCTTGTTCTCCCGCAAAAATGTCTGAAAAGCCATTTTTCTGCCTATACCCTGATTCCTTAACTAATTCTTTCTGTATTGCTTTTATAGAAAAGAAGAAATTTTTGGCACTATAAAATCAGACTGCAGATGACATCTTCTGTCAATAAGTGACTAGTAAATAAATGTCCCAGACCAACTGTCCTAGAAATTTCCTGTCTTGTCCCCACACTACCTTCTGTTACTACCACAAAGTGGTGGCTTTTGATCTTGTTATGGCAACCAAATAAATAAGTTCCTTTGTGAAACTTTTGCTGAGGCAGAGGAAAATAGTATATTTTAATCTTTCTATTAGCGCATATCTTTAAAGTCTGTAGAAATGTGACTTCTGCAGATTAGAAATTTCAGTGAGACTGTAGGTATTGTGGACAAAGACTGAACAGGACCAGAAGCAACCAAGGCACTTTATTTTAATCTTTGTAGTGTCATTGGCTAGGATTTTTTTTTTTTAATAAAAAAACCCACTGTGCTGGTTTCACTATCATTTAGGTACTGAAAAATCAACTTCATGCTGTGAAGTTCATCCAGTGGAAGCTATTACAAATATTGACAGTATTAACCAAAAAGAAAAGAATCAATGGGGGATCAGTCTATCAAAAATCTCTGCATGAATCCCATTACTCTGATCTCATAGTCACAAATGCTTTCAAGTAAGCTAAGGCCAACCTCCAGGAGATGTATAATGTCAAGGAACATTAAATGGGAACACTTTTGATTGGAAGAGGTAGTCTAGCAGAAAGGGCTCCACTTAACTATGACTCTTAGAGTTACTGCTGCTCACAGCTCCCCTTTTTCTCTGTGTTCTTATTTGGTCTTAAACAGCGTGGGCAGGACAACTGCACTTTGCTCATTATCCCTTTTTGCAGCAGAACCTGTTTGTGCTGGGAAAGCTAAAGTGACCTCCATTAATTTATGACTGAAATGAACAATTACTTATCTGAGTTTTGAAATGACTGGCATTAGGAAGGCCTTTGCATCTCATGAGGGACTCTGTTATGTGAGCAGACCCTTCAAAAAGCTCTCCACCTGCCTAGCTTATGTTACAAGTTGATTAATTATCTCCTGGAATAAGATGTTTACAAATGACGTTGATATGAGCTAGGCTGTATCCTTTTCATTTCTCCTTATCTTTCTAGCCATACAAGATGCAAATGTTAGAATCTAGAAACATTTTAACATAGGCAGATCAGGTTTGATTGATCATCACTGTGTTTGAATTTACCCTCAATATTCTATCTTCAAAATTTAATTGCAAGCCTGCTCTCATCTGAATCATTGCAGTACATAAATTAAGATATTCTGGAATGCAGTACCTGCAGGAGATTGTAAGTACAACATTCTGCTCATGGGAGTGCGGAAAGTTAAGAAATTAAAGTGCAACCATTAAAATTAATCATAAATTCATAATTGTCATTGTGCCACATACCATATAAACCTCAACAGAGTTTATTAAAATGAACAAAATATACAGGCAGGGTTAAGAATAATTGTTACTAAAATGTGCCCAACTAAATATAATGCAAGATATATTTCTCTCCGCTGGATACTGCAGAGATCTTTGTAACCACACAAGAGGAAACAAAAGCCACCCAAATTACTTGCTTCAGGCATTTTTTCTGCATCCATTGTGAAATCTTTCCAGCTTTTAGCAGGAAGTCTGAAATACACATACAAAGCCAAAGAAAATTGATACGATTTGGTACATTAAAATAAGAAATAAAGAGACCAGAGGTTGTTGGGGGGTTTGTTTATTTGTTTTGTTTTGTTTTTTTTAAATGGAATTTAGCACACATTAGATCTTGGTCTGGAATATGTGATAGACTGATGTTACAGGAATGTAGGTGCAGTTCACTTTGAAAACTATTTAAATGGTCCATTTGAGGATTTGAAAATATAACAAATAAGTCATTGTGCTGGTTTGAAGTTTATTGGAATATTTTAACAAGAGAAATTAGGTTATAGGCTGTGGAAAGAAAACAATGGTGATGTCTGCTTCACTCATAGGCTTGCTGAGATGTACCAAACCAAAAACATAAACATAGATAAGAGACAGAGTCGCTCTGGTCTGAACTCTGGCTGTTGGTCTCTCTCCCTCTCCTTGCCTTCTAGCTGGGCCTGTGTAACCCAACTAATCAATTTCTGCTTCTAACTCCATTGGCCAATCTTTCCTGTTTACCTGACACATAAGGCAGATTTTGGGACAAGGTTGGGAGGTGGGGAGGAGGTGGAAGGGTGGTTGGGAACCCCTCTTGGGAACCCTGATCTTTGGGAGGGGCATTGTGTTTCTGTATTACCTTTTTAATATATATTCCTGTAAATATTTGTAATATATTATAACTATCTGCTTGTATATTGTGCTAAGCTGTAAATATAAAGCTTCATTGCTTAATTTCGAACTGGCTGAGTCTAGTCTGGGTGATTTCAAATGTGTGTGTGTGGGGGGGGAGGGCGCAGATATTCCCAATCCTTCACATGTTAATTTTGGCACCCAACATGGGGCAAATTGAACTTGATTGATTGGTAATTCAGTCTGGAAGTTAAAATGAAGGTTATGCGGTTAGCTTGGACCATTTTTTACCCATTAACTCTATTTTTCCTGCATCATTGGATTGCTGCCAAATTGGTTTGTTTCTCTGTGATTTAGCATGGAGAAAGCTTAAAAGAATGTTTTTGGATTTCCAAGACTGTTTTCGGATGGATTTGTTTTAATATTACTGAAATTGTTACCAACTCTGCTTTTAATAAGTCAGGAAATAGTGCAATACCTGTGAGTTATTCCACATCTTTAGTGAGAAAAATTCTGCCAAAGAGTTCAGTCCCAGACCCTTGCAAGTTCTACACATGTAATACAGTGGTATATTTATAATTTGTGATCATATTTCTAATAATTCTGCATTTCTTTTTAATTTCTGCATTGTGTGTGAAAAGTTCAGCTTCATCTTTAAGAAGCAAACTTGGCAGAGCTAGGAAAAAAAACTGTAGGGCCTTGCAGACAGACTCAGAGGTAGCCAGAGAACTTGGCAGGACTCCCAGAGAACTTTCTCAAAACAAAACCTGTTCATGGGGAGGGCAAAGGGGGACTGCTATGTCTCCTCCCAAAGGTTCTGGCATGACTGCCAAAGTCTTGGTTGCTCAAAATAACGTGGCAGGCAGCCAGGAAAACAGGTCCAGCTGTTCAAGTCTCTGCTATTTCTTCACCTAGTTCAAATCCTCAGACAGCTTTTCCTAATGTAACACCAAAAGACAGTGCAAATTCGCAGGCATCAGTTCAGACTCCCAGAGATTCAGACCCACTAGAGGGAACATCTGCAGCCTTTCTTGCTCTAGGTAAAGCGCAATCAAAAATGAAACTTGGGACAAACGATGATTCAAAGGAGGACTTAGGGGTGGGGGTCTCTGGTATACAAGAGGAGGAAGAAGAAGAGAGAGACTCAATCTTAAAGATTTGACCAGTTTACTTAGATTGCAATACAGTGATGAGAAGAGCTAGGAGAGATTAGCTGCCAAGAAGAAGGATGGCTCTTAGGAGTATAGGAATACTCTTCGGAAAGTTCTGTTATGCCTGGAACCACGAGGAACAAGAGGAAGAGAAGGATGATATCCAGGACTCAAATGATCCCCTCAGGGAGATGAGGGAAGTTAGAAAAGAATATTCAAGGGATTCAGGAGAGCCAGTCCTAAGCTGGCTGGTGAGATGCCATACTATTGGTGCAAATGCCTTACAGGTAGGAGACAGGTCTGCAAAGCAGCTAGGGCCACTGACAAAGGAGAGTAGAATGGACAAGTACCTGGCAGCCCCTCTTGGTATGATTAGCTTGTGGACTCACCTCCTGTTGGCTGTGGCTATGCGATGTTCTTCCCAAGATTATTTGCCATGGGTAGCTAGGAAGTGGAATACAATTGAGCAGGGAATTGAGCTTCCGAAGGAGTTTGCTGTGATGGAAGTGCTTTATGGAGATCATGGTGCACATGAGCCTGATGACATTCCTCTTGAAACAGGTCTCACAAAGAAGCTTATTAAACTTGCTAATCCATCCTATGCTAACATCTTGACCAACAGGTTTCTACCAAGGAGTGATAATGGAAGGCCTCTCACTACTGGTGAATTCACTGACCAACTTAAGCAGATAGATGACGGCTTGTCTCATTCTACCCTAGTCTCTGCCATAAAAACTTTGGGTACAGAGATAAAAGATGGCATTAAGAATAACATGCAAGACCTGAAGGAGGAACTTAAAACTTCCATATCCAATCTGACAAAAGATACCATCCCTTCATCAACTGATCAGGTGCATGTTTCTGCCATCAGGAACAGATGCCCACCTCCTGAAAGGCAATTCTGGCCCAGGAGGCAAACTCCACCTAGACATCAGCAATCACATGGGTCACTTTGGATAATCCTGCATGACCAATTTGGTGAGAACATGAACAAGTGGGATGGTCAACCTACTTCTGTTCTTTTGAAGAGAGTCAGGGAACTGCAGAGTGGCAGAAACAGAGGCAACAATGCCAGAAAAATAGCTGTCATATCTTCAGCTCTCCAGAGTAATTGCAATTATTCTAATAATTGTAATTCCTCTCACAACAACAACAACAACCACTGTGTACACCCTACATGCCATGTTCAGCATTAGGGGTGCCCTTCCTCTAGCTAGGAGGAGGAAAGGGATAGTGGAGAAAACCGAATCTATTGGAATGTATTCATTAGGTGGCCTGGCAGTTCAAAAGTTCGGAAATACAGGGCTTTAGTTGATACGGGTGCTTAGTGTACTTTGTTGCCATCAAATTGCAAAGAGACAGAGGCTAAAACTATTTCTGGAATCACTGGTGGATCTCAAGAGTTAACTAAGTTGCAGGCTGAAATAAGTCTAACTGGTAAGGAGTAGAAGAAACATACTATTGTAACTGGTCCTGATGTGCCTTGCATTCTGAGAATTGACTTTCTGAGACAAGCTCATTTCAAAGATCCTAAAGACCACAAATGGGCTTTTGGTATAGCATCAGTAGAAATTGAGGATGGTAAATTGAAATTGTCCATTAGACCTGAACTTTCAGATGAATCTGCAGTTGTGGGACATCGTGACATAGAGGATCTGAAACTGCCAATTGTTACTCACACTGTGCATCACAGGCAGTACAGAACTAACCGTGCCTCTTCGTTGCTCATTCATCAGCTGATTCATCAACTGGAAAGTCAGAAGGTCATTGAGAAAGCTCATTTACCTTTCAACAGTCCTATTTGTCTTGTACACAAGCCTAATGGTGACTGGTGCCTCACAGTGGACTTCCATGCTCTCAACATGGTGACTCCACTCATGAGCACAGCTGTACTGGACATGCTGGAACTCCAGTACAAGCTGGAATCAAAAGAGGTCAAATGTTATGCTGCCATAGACATTGCTAATGCTTTTTTCTCTATTCCCATAGCAAAAGAATGCAGGCCTCAGTTTGCATTTACCTGGAGAGGAATTCAGTATCAGTTCAACTGTGTGCCTCAGAGGTGGAAACACAGTTCAACAATTTGTCACTCAGTGATCAACAACACATTGGAGAAAGGTAAAGCTCCAGAACATATACAATTCATCAACAACAGCATTGTGCGGGGCCAAAATGCTGAGGAAGTATTTGAGAAGGGTAACAAAATAATTGACATTCTGTTGCAAGCAGGTTTTGCCATTAAAAGAGACAAAGTCAAAGCACCTTCCAGAAAGATTCAGTTTCTGGGAGTGTGGTGTCAGAATGGTCACCATCACATTCCACAGGATGTGATAAACAAAGTCTCCACCATGGCAGTTCCCACAAATAAGGACACTCTGTCTTGGGTGAAGTAGGATTTTGGATACTACACATTCCTGGATTCAGTCAAATTGTCAAACCTCTGCATGTGACTCATAACAGAAACAACTTTGAGTGGGGATCTGAACAACAAGCAGCCTTTGATCAGATAAAGCGAGAAATAGTCCATGCTGTGGGCTTGGGACCTGTACGATCTGGTTTGGACATTAAAAACATTCTGTACATGGCTGTGAGTGACAATGGTCCAACTTGGAGTCTTTGGCAGAAAGCTCCAAATGAGACACGTGGTCACCCGCTTGGTTTCTGGGTTGTACCTACAGAGGTTCAGAGGCAAATTACACCCCAACAGAGAAAGAAATACTAGCAGCCTATGAAGCGGTGAAAGCAGCTGCTGAAGTGATTGGAACTGAGTCACAATTGCTTTTAGCTCTTAGAATGCCAGTTCTAAACTGGATGTTCAAAGGCAAAGGTTCATCAACACATCATGCCACAGATGCAACCTGGTCTAAATGGATGGCTCTGATAAACCAACAAACACAAATGACTAATCTTGATTGACCTGGTTTGGTGGAATTGATCACTAACTGGCTGGAAGGCACAGACTGTACAAAACCTCTAGAGCAGAAAATAATTTGTGCTGAAGAAGCTCCTCCCTATGGTGATCATTCTGATCAGGAAAAGAACTATGCTTTGTTCACAGATGGTTCCTGTTGTCTTGTTGAGAACAAGGGAAGATGGAAGTCAGCAGTCTGGAGTCCTACCATAAGAGTTACTGAAGTGAGAGATAGAGAAGGTGAATCAAGTCAATTTGCCAATGCTCTATGGGGTTGGCTGAAAGACTCGAAAATGAATAGTTGGCAGAGGAAAGGAAAGCCTATTTGGTGTGCTGATCTATGGCAGGACATTGATGTATGACTGGAGAGAATTCCAGTAAAAGTGTGGCATGTAGAAGCACACATACCTAAAAGCAGAGATACTGAGGAATGTCAACACAACCATCAGGCAGATCAAGCAGCTAAAATTTCTCAAGTTGATATAAACTGTGATCTTGACCTTGACTGGACATCAAGGCAGAGATGGGACTTAGAATCATAGAATCAGTATAGGTTGGAAGGGACCACAAGGATCATCTAGTTCCAACCCCCCTGACATGGGCAGGGACACGCTGCCCTAGATCAGGCTGGACAGATCCTCATCCAACCTGGCCTTAAACATCTCCAGGGACGTGGCCCCAACCACCCCACTGGGCAACCCGTTCCAGGGCCTCACCACCCTCATGGTGAAGAACTTCCTCCTCATATCCAATCTGAATCTCCCCATCTCCAGCTTTGCTCCATCCCCCCTAGTCCTGTCACTACCTGATAGTCTAAAAAGTCCCTCCACAGCATTTTTTATAGGCCCCCTTTCAGATACTAGAAGGCCAAAATAAGGTCACCTGAGAGCCTCCTCTTCTCCAGACTGAACTGTCCCACCTCTTTCAGTCTGTCCTCATAGGAGAGGTGCTCCAGGCCTCTGAGCAGCCTTATGGCCCTTCTCTGGACACACTCCAGCATGTCCACATCCCTCTTGTAATAGCGTCTCCAAAACTGGGTGCAGTACTCCAGGTGGGGTCTCATAAGAGCAGAGTAGAGGGGGAGAATCACCTCCCTCGACCTGCTGACCACACTTCCCCTGATGCAGCCCAGAATCTAGTTGGCCTTCTAGGCTGCAATTGCACACTCCTGGCTCATGCTGAGCTTCTTGTCTACCAGCACCCCCAAGTCCCTCTCTTCAGGGTTGCTCTCCAGCCATTCACTGCCCAGCCTGGATTTGTGCTTGGGATTGCCTCGACCCAGATGCAGGACCCTGCATTTGGTCTTGTTGAACCGCATGAGGTTGGCTTGTGCCCACCTCTTTAGCCTGTCCAGGTGTCTCTGGATGGCATTCCTGCCCTCCAGCCTGCCTCTGCACCACACATCTTGGTGTCATCAGCAAAATTGATGAGAGTGCACTCAGTGCCTCTGTCCCTGTCACCCATAAAGATGTTGAACAAGACTGGTCCCAGGACTGATCCCTGAGGGACTCCACTTGTCATTAACCTCCACTTGGATATGGAGCCATTGACAGCCACTTTTTGGGTGCGGCCATCAAGCCAGTTCTTTATCCATCTGCTGGTCCACTTACCGATCGGCATGTGATAAGTCAATTGATTTATCCGTGGATGCCATCACCCAAGTCATACATGACTGACATTTTTGCTGCTATTAAGCAGGCTAAATGAATCAAGCCCTTATGGTTTGGTGAGCAGTAGTCAAAGTACAAGTATGGTGAAGTGTGGCAGATTGACTGCATCACTTTACCCCGATCTAGTTCTGGCAAGCAGTATGTGCTTACAATGGGAGACGCAAGCATTGGATAGCTGAAAACCTATCCAGTTCCACATGCTACTGCACATAACACCATTCTTGGTTTGGAAAGACAATCATGTGGCAACATAGCATTCCAGAGCTAATCAAATCAGACAATGGCACTCATTTCAAGAACATTCTTGTGAAAAACTGGACAAAGAGCACAGTATTGAATCGATCTACCACATACCCTACTATGCACCAGCTTCAGGAAAGACTGATTGCTACAATGGTTTGTTGAAAACACTCTAAAAGCCATGGTGGGTGGCGGGGGTGGGGGTAGAATCTGGAAAAACTAGGACAAGCATTTAGCACAAGAAACATGGTTGGTAAATAGCAGAGGTTCTGTAAACAGCAGGACCTACACAATCAGATTTGGTACAAACAGTGGATAGTGATAAAGTTTCTGTTGTATGTGAAAAGAATGTTAGGAAGAACTGTTTAGGTATTTTCTCCTTAGGGTGAAGGGAAACTAGCCCAAGAGTTGGTTTCTGCTCAAGGTCCTGGTCACACATACTGGGTAATGCAGGAGAATAGTGAAATCCAGTGCATTCCACAGAGAAATCTAACCTTCGCTGAGAGTTTAAATTCAGAGTGCATAATGAAATTTGTTAGGAGTTTTCTGTTCTAGGTATTGCCTGGTGTCCAGTACCCCTCTTGGGGACTCTGATCTCTGGGAGGGGCATTGTGTTTCTGTATTACCATTTTAATGTATATACCTTTAAATATTTGTAATATATTGTAACTATCTGCTTGTATATTGTGCTAAGCTGTAAATATAAAGCTTCATTGCTTAACTTCCAGCTGGCTGAGTCTAGTCTGGGTGATTTCAAAGGCGGTGGGGAAGGCGGGGTGGCGGGGTGGTGGCAGGGATGGACAACTCCCAAACCATCACAGTAAAATAATTAAACCATTTTGAACAATGCCCAAATGTTATTATCCTTGGGAAATGTGATTAACTGACTAGAGTCCTTCCGGATATCCTGTGACTATTTCTCAAAGTACTACAATAAACACAACTTTGTCCTGAACCACCAAAAAATGTAATCTTCAGTCTTACTTGGGAGAAGAATCTAAGCAAATAATGACTAAAAAAACCAGCAGAACTGGAAAAAAATTAAATAAAATTTTAAAAGCAAAGTAGAACATAATTTCATAACTCTCATGTACAAAAATGTAGAATAGAAGTAATCAGGAAGTGGTTGTATGACAGAAGTTGAGTGGAGGAAGTTCAAATCCTCAAAATTAAAATCAAGTAAGTTGAGTTTTAGAACTTAAAGAACCAAGATTAAACAAAATTTCATTATTTTCCACCAGTTTGTGTTGGTACATACACATCTTAAAGATTCAGTACAATCCTGACTATCTACATCGACAAAATAAATCAGAAGGATAACAACAATAGCTGAAGATGTGAGAGAGCTTGAAGAGCTAATAAAAAAAAATTAAAACTCATTGGTTAAAGATGACTAGAAGATTGTGATAAAAACCTGGAAAATCACAAACTACAGAGATTCGGAAAAAGTGATTAGGGAAGGATTGCTCACTATTTGTTGCAGTGTCTTGGGGACAACTAGTGAGATGCTGAACTAACAGATTTATAACTAGAACATAGCTATAAATCTATAAATCTAGCTGAAGATTTATAGCTAGAATTAAACATAGAACTCGTTGGTGGGAGATAATAGAGAGGACAAATTAAATTCAAACAATGGTATAAAAGGAAGATTAGTCCACTGCTGAGCATTGGAACCATTTTTAACATAAATATTGTTGAATAATCAGAAGCTGGAAGGATTTTCTAGAAAATGATCCCTTTATACATACAGAGTACTTCAACACTCTCTAATCATGCACCTCTGACCAATCCATCAAAGACCACAAGGAAATAAAAAAATCTCCTGGTTTGTAAGAAAGTGGAACTAAACTAAGTGACTTATGAGACAACAGGTAAGAATAAAAAAGGTTAAATTAGAGGTTTAAAATAGCAAAACCAGAGATGCATCTGCTCCATACATACCCTTTCTCAAAGGCACTAAAGCAGCTAAGGCTATGGGCAAGCCTGGAGGCCCAAAGCAATAAAGGAAATGAAAGAGGCCCAAAGGCATGTGCAAATTGCTGAAGTAACAGGACTAGGACACCAGTTCAGCACAGTTCCTGTTATCTGTATTGTTTAATTCCTAGCAGGCTTTCAGGCATGATAGAACTAGTGTTAGAGTTGTAACAACTATCAGATAGAGCCCAGGAAATGTCTGAGGAACAGCATGAGGCTGGAATTATTTTCAGTATGCAGTGTGAACAGAGCTGGATGGTTTGGATCAGGGAAGGGAATTTAGCTGTGGCAAGCTGCTCTACATCACTCGCCCTCAGGACTTCAAAATAGGCTATTTTATGTATGTGGATATATGTGATCACATAGATTATAGAACAATAGAATTTCAGAATGGTTTGGGGTGGCAGAGACCATAGAGATAATATAGTTCCAACTGCCCTGCCATGGGCAGGAACACCTTCCACTAGACCAGGCAGCTCAAAGCTTCATCCAGCCTGTCCCATCCACAATTTTTCAGGAAAACCTGTTTCAGTGTCTCACCACCCTCACATTAAAGAAATCTACCCTCTCTCAGTTTAAAATAATTAGGATCAACTTAGAAGAGGATGGACAAGAATTCCCAAGATTATGTAATCATTAAAGATACAAGATGAAAAGCTGAGATTAATATAGGCAGGACTGATATGATATTATAATGGAATTGAAAAAAAGGTGGCACTATAACATGCTTCCTTGTAGCTGTATGCAGGTGTCTTCTTGTCACCACAGAAAACAAAACGAGACAACAGAGGAGTTTGTTGGTGATATTTGAGACTCAGTAGGAGTGAAACACTCCCTCACTGTTCTTTGGGAAGGAGCTGGGAACATACGCATGAATAGAAAAAACCATGTTTTCATGGCTGATGGTAACTGGCATGTGGGTTATTCTGTCACTTCAAAAAACAAGATTGTGTGATTTGATGTTGGTTTTTTTCTGTCTTAGGCTACTCCAGATCCTGTAGATATCCTAAATCTCCTGTTACAAGAGGAAGAAAAATGTGTGGGCTTCTTCCACACTTTCACTCCTCCTCTTTAAGACCAGGTAAGGACATAAATCTTACTAGACTCTGCACAGATTGTGTGTCCATTTACATAATTTGTCTCAGCATTGCGTTTATGCTGGCTGCATGTCACAAATTAGCCCCACCTCCAGGCATAATAGCTATGAATATTTNGGACTGATATGATATTATAATGGAATTGAAAAAAAGGTGGCACTATAACATGCTTCCTTGTAGCTGTATGCAGGTGTCTTCTTGTCACCACAGAAAACAAAACGAGCAACAACGGCAATACAAGACTGTCCTTGAGCCTCCACCTACAAAGTGATGATTCTGTACAGACTAGCAGAAGAATATCCTGTTTATAATGAATGCATAACAGTGGTGCAGCAACTTCGATAACAGATCTTGGTGTAAAGAACAAAATATTTCTATACATCTTGACAAGCACCCAGATTTTACCTTTATCTTTACAGCTTGGACAAAACTACACAGGTCACAATGAAGCCATTGTAAAGAGAGTCTACTGGACCTATGGGCTCTACTTTTCTTTTTTTTTTTTTTTTTTTTTTTGAGATGAAAAGTAATAGTTTCCCCCAAGCATATTTTTCCTGATATGAGGATAAGGTCACAAAGTCAAGGACCTCAACCCATGATATGATTTCTCCTTCCTAGTTGAAAGAGCAAAAAAATGTTTAAACACTGCAAATTTTTAAATAGTCAAGACTACTTATCAATAGAAATAGGTTGACATTAAGCACCCAGAGTGCTTAACAGTGTGCACGCCAGAGTTGCTTCTGCATCTCCAGACTCCAGTGAGAAAAGAGTTCTGTGATCAGGGCCACAAAGATGATCAGAGGGCTGGAGCACCTCTGCTATGAGGACAGGCTATGAGAGTTGGGGCTTTTCAGCCTAGAGAAGGCTTCAAGCAGACCTTATAGTAGCCTTCCAGTATCTGAAGGTGGCCTACATGAGGGCTGGGGAGGGACTATTCACAAGGTCTTGTTATGAGAGGATGAGGGGTAATGGATTTAAACTGGGAGAGAGGAGATTTAAATGGGATGTTAGAAGGAAGTTCTTTACAGTAAGGGTGGTGAGACACTGGAACGGGTTGCCCAGAGAGGTTGTGGCTGCTCCCTCCCTGGAGGTGTTCAAGGCCAGATTGGATGAGACCTTGAGTGACCTCTTCTAGTGGGAGGTGTCCCTGCCTATGGCAGGGGATTGGAACTGGATGATCTTTGAGGTCCCTTCCAAACTAAACCATTCTACGATTCTATGATTCTATGATCATCAAAATGGCTGCAACTAATAAAGTGGAGCTAAAGCTGAGGTTCTGGAAAATCAAGAAGCAGCATCAGGACTGCATGTATGGCCAGCAGGCATCAACCAGCCATTTGCAACAGAGATGAGCGCAATGAGAAAAGATGCCATTCATGTATGTAACTGAGAAGATTTTTCCAGTAAGATATCTGTTGCTCTTCTTGCGATGATGACAGGGAAGGACAATAAATTTAAATAGCTAATCTTTTCATGACCCTGCAAAACTGTTAGAGACAGTAACCTAAACTTTGAGCCACTTTGAGATAAACATTCAGCTTTCTTAGTTCCAAAATCTATGATGTTATAATGGAGTTGGAAAAAAAGGCATCAAGGAGGAAGGAAAATTGCATTTTCAATTACATGTACTTTAAGTGGAAGAATGTTGATGGATTTTTATTGCATTTATTTGGGATGTTAGAGATATGCAGAGTCAGATTGTGCAGGCCAAATCTGGAGGAGCTCTTTCTCATAATTTCAGTAGGTTTTCTCTCTGAAAAAAAAAAAAAAATCTATTATCCTAAGAAATAACTGCCTGAAGTAGCTCAAACTGTATAATTTTGGCTGAGTTGGAAAGCTGAGAAATGGGAAAGGAAGACACTTTTCAATATATTTAATGTCATTTTTACCATGAGGTATGAGAGAAGCCATCCTATGAGTACTTTTTCATCTGTGGTGACAGAAAATAGCAAGTGTCAAATAGCAGGCATACAAACCTGCTGATGAAATAAGGCAGCAGAGTTTCATTTTATTGAATGAGAGAAGGTATTAATTACAGACCTCGTGGTAACTGACCTGCCAAGACCTAATGAGTATAATGTTCAAATTCAAATGGTGTATTATTTCTTCATCCTTACACATTCAGATATTTAGACTAGTGTCAAGATGGACTATATTTGTATTTTAAAAAGTGTTTCATTACATTTCACTTCAAAATCTGCAAATACAGGGGACAACACAAGGCAGTTAAAAAAAAAAAGGCAGCTGAGTCTTATCAGAATTAAAACTATTAAAATATCCATAGACCTACAAATAAAAGCAAGATTGAAGCAGACATGCTACATCAAGAGAAAACACTGTCATTTCAATCAGTAACATCAAATTTTCTTTAGTGTGCAGCATCATCCCCTCTCTGGTTCAGGTGGGAAGTACCGGTCCCAGTGGCAAACTCTTGACCCAGGGATCTAAGACTCAGATTAGGTGTCCTACATTTGCAAGATCTAGATGTCAGCCTTCCTTCACTCATGAAGGAACTTCATTGCCACAGTGATTGCAGGTGCCTATGTTCCTCCTGAACAACATGCTTGGGTCCCTCAGCACTGCTAGTGACTATGTTCAGACATGTTTCCCTGTTGGCAGCACTTTGCCCTAGGTAAAGTCTTACTTAAGTCTGTATGGCATTGAGGAGAGACAGTCTTGTGCTGAAATCTATTTGAGAGAATCTGGCCTCCAAATATCTTTGATACTAATTATGACATAAATATGCAGGTGAGGTTTAGTCTATATTTGAATAGACAGACTAAGACTGTTTTTGAGTAGACTAAGAGTATGTCTTGTCACTAAAATCCCTTGAGATTTCCTGTCTAGTGGGAGTGATATCCATTTCAACTCATTGCAGACATCTGAAAATTAAAATGCAAATCTGAGCTTTATCACCTCAAAGATACTTCTAGAAGATGGTACATTTCACATACCATGAACATCAGATGTTCTTTTCTCTATGTTGATCATAAAGTGGGCTAAGGTGCATCACTTAGGCTATGATCAAGTGAAAAAGGAAGATTTTAGTGTTAGGGCTATTTGATAATAGAGTTTCATTTCTTGTAATGTATTATATGTATAAATTAGCTTTCATATGGGAAGCGCTGGTTGCTTCGTTACCAATGGTCATTAATTTACTTGGATAAGTAATATGCTGCCATAACCTCAATACAAAGAAAAATATCTTCATATATGGAAACTTAAACCTGTAGTGTGTTATTAGTGCTAGTTTTGAATACTAATGCTGGTTTCAAATACTGAAGCTGGCTAGAAGTAGACTATTTTAAAGTACAATTTTTTAAAAAAAGAGCAGAGGAAAGCAGCAGGTCAAACCACATAAGAGAGTACAGTGAGCGGAAAGGATGCAACTTTACATCAGAGATAATTTTATTCTTTCAAGCTCAAGTGACTTGCATTGTCCTTTCGGCACTTAAAATTTCATTGTATTTCTGTTTGTAAATTTAAAAAAAAAGAAGTCAGTTATTTTCCCCACAGAAAAAGATTTTTTGTGAAGGCATTTAAGCTACATATTGAAATCTAAATGCATTGAGTTATCTGTTGATTTCCTTTGAATATCTAAGTGCACAGGCGAATCAGCTCAGAACCTTTTCTATTAGCCAATTGTCACATAAAGTAATTAAGTATTAGTTATCAAAGGTTTATTTTTCTCAGTAATTTATGGTGTGATTTTAAATAATGATATAGTGCATGGTTTTTAGTACATTAGATTTATTAAATAAATATTTCATATGTTATGTAACTCAAGTCTGAGTTTAGTTAAGACTTTGGTTTTCTTCTCATTATCATTTCTTCTGTCTTTATGATATTCTTCAGAGTAAAGTTTTAACAATATCAGTAGTATCTGCCACAATATCAGAAGTTTTGCCAGAGAGGTTTTTGAAACCAGAGGAATTTCAGCTCCTAACAACCTAGATTTTATTCCAGAGGAAAGTACTTGAGAAAGCTCCCATTTACCTCAACACAGAAAGAGTGCTGGATATTAGCCGTCCATAGTCAACCAAAAATGCCCATGGTGTCACCCCTAGTTTTTTCTGTGGTGCAATATTTCAGACAGAAGATTTTAGGATGCTAGCAGCTGTCACAGGAAAAAGGTTTTTTTAGGAATTATTTATATACAGATGCATAGATTATTTGCATTCTTTATGGTTCATTGTGAAGTTTGCCATCCAAATGAGACTTTAGCTAGCATTGTCTTGTTTCCTGTACCTTGTACTTCATTAGCTAATAAAACATAGTTGGTGTTAGTCTACTGGTAATTTTAAGTGTAAAACGAATCCAGTATATGGTCAAAACATCTGAAAGAACATGAGAAAAGGAAGGGGAAAAAAAGAGTATGACAATGAAGAATTGGTATCTACAGTCTTTGGCTCCCATGATAACAAGGCGATTTGCACCACAAAGTGAGTTTCAGGAGAGATTGTGTAACACCATGCAACATTTCTTTAAAAGTCTGAAATGTCAGAAATGCATTATAAGAAGAAACATGACAAGAGTTAATCGAGTGATATTTTTTCTTTCTGATGCTCTTGATCTGATGTGAGACATTTCTAAAAGATAGTGAGATACACTGTACTTATAACCATTTTCCACTAGCACCCATACCGAGTTGAGCATTCAGAGATATCCTTCAGATCTGTGTCATTGCCAAGTTTCCCCCTGTGATATGTAATAAATTCTTTATTTCTTTGCTAGCTGTTCTGCAGATACTGCTTTCTCACTATCTATTTAACACGAACTCACTTCCTCTTTTATGTGATTCTCTTTACAAAAATAATTTATTCCTTTCTACCAAAAAACATGTCAGTCATCATGCCATTAATATTATTGAAAGCCTGCGGTTTTGATTACACAATATTTAATCAAATAAGGAATGTTATTTCATAAGTAGCATATCTGAAATTGATGAACAGAGCAACTGGAGGAGCCAGAGAACAGAGCAGTAAGCTGAAAAGCACGTTGCAACAAGTAATGCAAGGAAGTAAAGGCTGTGGTGGAAACTGGTGGAGCAGTGTAAGTGCCCAAAAGTTTTTAAAAGTATATTATCTTTGAGTAGCTATGTGGTGGTCTTACAAGAGAATTATCACCTGACATGTCTTCAGCTTCCATATGTTCTGAAAAGCAGGGATAGAACTGAAGCAGAGTGGGTATTTGAAGGAACACCAGAGAAGATACAAAATTTCAGGGAACAATGTATTCAGGAATAAAAGATTTACGAACAAGGCCAAGGACTGTGATAGCTGGTGAGGCAAACAAAGAGCGTTATCAAGTGTCAGAGTAGATAAAAGGATAAATCCATGTTATTTCTTCTTTGATACAATCACAGTGAGTCACAGGAAGCCACTGACTTCAGCAAAAATCAAGATGGTTCTTGGTCCAAAACATAATCGTTCTGAAACACAACGATCTTTGTGCTGGCCAATTGTTCTGCCTAAGAGGATGGACAGAGAGGGAAACATACGGCATGGATAATCAAACTGTCTCTTAAGTGTACTCTTATTCTATATCCTAGATGCTATCTTTGTTTATGTATGGATTCTGGTTCATTATCTGTCAAAAGCCCATGTTTTTGTCCTAAACTGTCTCCTCTACTATGGAGTGTTTTGTCAGTGTTTTTAAAATAATGCCCGAACTACTATTTGAAACAATGCCCATAATGATGAACAGTAACCAGTTTCCAGACCTCTGCATTCCCAGAGGTATTCCGTGCAGTTTTCAAGTCAAAATAGGAGTCTCAGTTTCAGAAGTATGCAGCATGTGAACAAAATATCAAACTAAGGCACAGCTGCAATGCCAGCTTGATTTCTCCAAAAGAAAAAAGATATTTGTGTTTCCATTGCTGCCTTGTTCAAAGCCACATTGTTCGAAAAAAGGTTAATATAATTAAGTTTAAAATTCTGAGAGATGACCTGGGGAGTTTTTTTGCATGGTAGCTGTAAGAGTGTGTGTGTACTACAAAGCAGACTTTAGCTTCTATGGGGAATTTTGCTGGATTGAACTTTAGAACTATGTTTCTTTAGCTCAAGTCTCCTAATGATTTCCTCTATTTCTAGCTTTCAAAGTTCTTCATCATGTGTCCCTGACTAATTAGAGTGCTCTCTTCAAACTCTCTTCTGCTCCACCAAGTGTTTTAAAGGATGCCAAGCACACCATCCAAATTTTGTGTGCTGCTTCTGCCATCTCCTGTATATATATTTAATCTCTGACAGGTTTGTAAAATGCAGGAAAGGAGGAATAATAGGAACAGTACAAGGTAATAATTCTTCCTCCAGAAATTAAATTTTTAAAAAGCCAAACAAACAACAAAACAAAAAAAACTTCAAACCACAAAACCAGAACAAAACAACAAATCTGTAAAACAACAAAACCTCCATGAAACTTCTGTTCATCATAAACTAATTGTATAGATCATATAATTTAGATGAAGAAAGAGCTTTTCATCTTATACAATGAAATTTTACAGTGGTAAGATGTATGGAAGATGAGAAATATTTGAAGAATATTCTGGTTTGGGAGGTCAGTGTTTTATTTACTTAGTGCAGGGCATTATGGTAGGGAGATTTCATAAAACTGAATGACCAATGACAAATCTGCTGGCTGCACACTGCTTGAAATATGTGTTTATAGTTACTGCAATCTTTCTAGAATTTAGTTGGGTTGATTTATGAGACTTTTATGGTTTTGTTAAACAAACTAAATACACACTAAGAACTAATCTGAAAACACTGAAGGTGTTAGAAGGTATTTTTTCTACTGATGCAAGAAATCTATTGTCTCTTTCCCGCACAGGTTTCAGGTGACCTACAACTGTGCTTTTTCTTTCTTAAGAGCTCTCCTGAGCTTGCCTAGCAAAAGGCTTCAGTCACAGAGAAGACAACCTTCCCTCCCATTAATGAGCTTCTCTCTGTGCTGGGGAAAAGCTTTGTTCAGGTTCTTTCTGAAAGCTCCAGAAAGACAAGAAATTTTGCTTTAAAATGAAAGGGAGAAGGAAGAATTTGCAGATGTAGGGAAGACCAAGCAAAGTGTGAAACTGCAGTCTCTGATACTGCTTCCTGAGGAAAGGCTATGTTGACTAACACTAGATGACAGATTGTCCTTCTGTTCAGAGAAAACCAGAGAATAATACTAAGCATTTAAACAGTAAATCAGAAAAAAAACAGGCAGTCAAAGATGCTGCTATTTTAAAATAGTAATAAATGAAATATAGTCTCAAGTGGTGCAGAAGGACATTATGATAACTGATGTTGTACATTCTCCAAGGATACCAGAGCAAATAAAATTTTCCTAAATGAAAGTCTGCAAGAAGTTCATCTTTTAAAAATCAGCTTTTCCAAAAATGCTGTATACAGAATTGTGACTTACTGCTGCCTAAGTAGTTTAAGATAAGAATTTCAAAGAAAGCAAGCACATAAACAAAGCCATATCTAGTGTCCTACTCACCCTCTTCCCCCATCCCCCTATTTTTCTTCCTCTCTTCCCAGAAAACATTCAGAAGAGTCTATAATGATGAAGTGACCAAGAGAAAAAGCTGCTTTGAATGTCTCCATAAAGAGACCTTGAGGTTTAATTTTTCAGTCATGTAAAAAGGTATCCACATAGACTCTAATTGAAAGATAAGTGAAATCTAACTTTAAGTCAGTAGAAATCTTACCATTAACACTGATAGCAGTACAATTTCACACAAGATATTTACTGTTGCCATTCTGATAAAAAACAGCTCAGTACCTTTTTTAACACTCAGCTGAAAAAACTCTAGCAACAGAGTACAACCAGATCTTAGAGTCTGATGCATGCTGTGTCTTTTAGTCACAGTGAATGTGAGCAAATCTGTAGACAGAAGTGATGATAGTAAAACACTTGTAAAATTACTTTCACAAATGGGGAGTATTAAGTGAATCATGGGCATTATTAGATAGTGCCTCTGCATATAGATGACCCTTAAATTCTTTGAAGACTTCAGTTCTATGAGAATTTAATTTTTTTAATAGTCATCATATAGTCAAAATTTATTTTTTATGGTAATCATCCTTGCAACTATGTAAGGGTCCCTACCAAGTCTGAAATACAGTGGAGATAATTTTGCAGCTATTTTTCTTCTTGTTTATGTCCATTTACTGCCATTTCAATTCAAATAATATTGAAACAAAATGAACAATCTAATTTGAATTCTCATTGTGAATATTAGCAGCTTTAAACAAAGCAAAAATCTGCAAATTGCAAAGATTTAATTTCCCAAAACTGTTGTGACAAAACACTTAGATCAGAGAGCAGATACAGGGAGGTATTAGAATTAGACACCAATATATTAAATAGAAAATGTTGTCTGAATGAAGATATGCTGTTTTCCTTTTCTATACAACAGTGCAAGAATGTGCTTAACACCTTCACCTCAAAACATGACTAAGAAATAGCAGTTACGATATCAGAACCAGTGATCAGGGGAAGTACTTCTTAAGTTTCACAAAGGTATTATTCATATATGCTTATGTGCCATTTTAAATGCATGAATGCTGGAATACAGACACCAGTTTCATTATTTTGATTAAGATAATTTTTATTATTTCCATAATCTATACTTACTCACTAAACTGAAGTTACATTTATACTTACCTTTTAGCCCAGCTAGTGATTTTTTTTTCTAGAGTGACTCCAGTAGGGCTTGCTTGTAACAGGAATGTAGTCTGTATTTGTTATAGAAAAGCAAAGAGTAAGCCAGACATGAAGGAATACTCTGTTTTCATTTGTTCTTCAGATGGATGTTTCTTCTCTCTTTTTCTCTCTCTTCCTGTTCTGTTTCTTCATCTAATTCATGATCTTTTCCAGATACCTACCACATCTTTATTGAACAGAAGATGAATTACAACATCTGGATTCTCATTACTTAGCAACAGCAAAGACTTTCTTGTCCATCTGAAGTTAGCAACTAAAAGGCATCAGTGTATTTCAGATTGAGTCATGATTCAATATATTAATTCAAACTATTAAAATCTAGTCCAAAATATTTTACTAAGAATTTTATGGCTTTGTTTTTTCTTCTCAGTTACGATAATTCTTTTCAGTGTTTGTAGCTGTATCTTCTTCAGTAACATTTGTCAAAATATATGTAAATCTAAGTGACATTTTCTTCAAAACATTACCTAACTGGTATCTCACTATTGACTATTTCATGTGTTAGGAATGAAATTCATTGAATCTCAGGTTCTCAATTGCCTTGAAAGCAATACACTTGCCTTTAAGCTAATAAAGGTTTTCTATTTTCTATCAAATCAGGCCTTGACATTATCAGAAAAACAAACAGGTGGGTTAATCTATTTTTATATATTAAATGGTAAGTCTAACAGATTTAGGAAACAAGGAGTCTGAACTCTGTGTGTGTGAAAGACACTAAATTGTGTTTTGTAATGCTTAGTATTATCTGAACAAACAACCCTGTAGTGTTCATTCTGAGTTAATTCATTCAATCTGTTTGGCTTAGTATTTGTCTACATAACAAAAAAGAAATCCTGTTAAAATAAAACCAAAACTTAAAAGAAAACAGTATTTTCACTTAACTTTAAGTTCTTCCTATAAAGGCTTGAACTGTATTTACTATATAGAATACAGCAATTTATTGTGGGAAGGCTTCTTTTAATGAGAATAAAATAAATAAAACATCCAACTCCTGAGAGACAGATTACAAATAAATTAGACATTATATTACAGTACCTCCATATATATATATGTGTGTGTGTGTATACATATATATCCCGTGGTCATATGTCATCTATCTATCTAGTACTCTAAGGTAACAATTATTGTAAACTAGAATGCAGGTTGGGAAAACTAATATTTAGTTAGTTGTTTCCCTTAGGGAAAGATCCAAGGCATACTTTAGAGCACAGTCTTGAAACAGGCCATTAAAAACATGGGCAACTAGTGGACAAAGAGATTCTAGAGAAGGCAAGTTTCTGAGAGGAGACAATTCTGCAAGCAGTTTTTGTGTTGTATAATGACATAGGCTCAGCTGGTCTCAAATTTCTTTTCCATAATGCAGTATAAAATCAGATGCTCTTTAAAATCTTCTACATTGATTTGATAATTTGATAGTCCATTTTCAGTTCAATTCTTTTAATTTTACAGATGACAAAAATATGAATATAGACATCATCTTCCACAAGTCTCTAGAAGACTGTCTGAAGCAAAGAAAGGAAGCAAATTTAGAGATTGCCCCACTCCCATATTGGCAAATATTAAGACATAATGCATCCCTGATTGAGCTGTCTTGATGTGTTAAATAAAACAAAACGATGCAAGTAATTTTATCATAGTGCTAGTCAGCTGACGGCAATGGAGAGGCGGGACACTGCTTGATGCAAGTAAGGTGTCTGTTTATTGCATGCAAAGCACCAATTTATATACTCTAAAAACCAAAGCTTTTACATTGTGTCAAATAATTGGTTAGTGCAACTGTGTACAGCAACGATTGGCTAGTAACACCTTATCGGGATGCAACTACTTATTAGGACAAAGCTTACATTCTTTTTACTTGGCACTGCTTAGTTCCCAGACAGTAACTATCTCTAATACAAAAACATCTGCCAAGGTTCTTCTCTTTTACATCTTTTCAGTCCTTCACATTTGTCTATCCGTGTTCTGCCAGTACTTTTCGACCATCTCAGTTGCATCCTGTACCCATGTTTTTTGTCCCACTAAACTCAAAACATCCTCATGCATCAGTCTCTCAGTATTCTGAGCAAAGACTAACAAAGCATTTCCTTCAATCAGCTAACATAGTGGTATGCAAATGACAAACTTCGTAAGTATATGTGAAGGACAGCTAAAACGTTAAACATTAAAAGTTTCTCTTGTTTTTAGAACCCAACAATGTTTTTGAACTTCCTGAATTCTTACGTCTCATGGAAGTTCACAAACCTTTCCTTTCCCTATACTGCTCCTTTCAAACAGAAAAATTTCCTGGGGAAATAGAGGACTTCAAAGTTCCTCTATGCATTTTCTGGAGAAAACAATAAAAGATATCCAGCTAATCTGTTAGTTTTAAATTTTACTATGGCTGCTCATAATTAGACTTAATTCATAAAACCTTTATTATACAACTAATTTGGTTTTTCATGTCTACAAAAATTTTAACATTTTTCTTGAGACAAAATCATAGAATCATAGAAGCAGTATAGGTTGGAAGGGACCACAAGGATCATCTAGTTCCAGCATCCCTGCCATGCCCAGGGACACCTCACACTAGATCAGGCTGTCTAGTGTCTCATCCAGCCTGGCCTTAAACTCCTCCAGGGACATGGTCCCAACCACCCCCATGGACAACCCATTCCAGGCTCTCACTACTCTCATGATGAAGAACTTCATCCTCACATCCAGTCTGAATCTCCCCACCTCCAGCTTCGCCCTAGTCCTGTCATTACCTAACAGGCTAAAAAGTCCCTCCTCAGCTTTCTTGTAGGCCCCCTTCAGATATTGGAAGACTACAAGAAGGTCACCTCAGAGCCTCCTCTTCTCCAAACTGAACAGCCCCAACTCTTTCAGTCTATCCTCATAGGAGAGGTGCTCCAGCCCTCTGATCACCCTTGTAGCTGTTCTCTGGACATGCTCCAGCATGTCCACATCCCTCTTGTAATAGCGTCTCCAAAACTGGGTGCAGTACTCCAGGTGGGGTCTCACAAAAGCAGAGTAGAGGGGGAGAATCACCTCCCTCGACCTGCTGACCACACTTCTGCAGCCCAGGACCTGGTTGGCTTTCTGGCTGCAATTGCACACTGCTGGCTCATGTAGAGCTTCTTGTCCGCCAGCACCCCCAAGTCCCTCTCTGCAGGGCTGCTCTCCAGCCAGTCACTGCCCAGCCTGTATTTGTGCAAATCCACAGCATACAGTTTATTCAGCAAATGTGGTCAAGTGCTAGACGGGATGAAAAATATGGAAACAATTCTTTCTAGTTGAATATCATATAGAACTTATATCAATTCATTATGCCTACAAGAGAAAATTAATTTCAGGCTCATTGCTGCAGTATTGATTCCTGCAGGAATAAACAAACAAGTCTCCAGGTACTGTTGGTGGAGAATTAGCCATTTAGAGATAGGAAGGCAGAAAAGACTACAGATCTGTTCTCTTTCTGAAGTCATAAGAAGTCAAAGTTACTGAAGGAAAAGAAGGAAAAAGAGAACCTATCTTTCCAGGGCTTACTTGAATCCCAGCTCAGAAGTAGCTAAGAAACATAACTCTTTTTCTTATCTGCATTTTCTCCTTTCAAGAGATTAAAGCTGCCAAGAGATAATGCAGTGGACAGACCATCTTTCTAAAGCACAACAGAAAAGCTGATAGTAATTATAGCAAGCAAAGTGACATCACTGAAAATCATCTCTTGCGACACAAGCACCCACTTTACTAGTCAACAAATGGCACAATTGTGCCCACTGGAATAATTTCCCTGCTGCTCTTTCTGCTGACGTTGACCACAAGTGCTGTTCTAACTCAGGTGTTGTCAAGGGATACAAACTGTTATTTATACACACACCCATGCTGCTGGAGCAAAGCAAGCATCAAGGAGAAATAATTCAAGCCAGTACAATTAATTTCAAAACTTTTTAAAATATCACCCAAGAGAGACTGATGGAAACCAGCCACCTGTATGTGTGCATAACCTCCTTTCTGTTTCAGCCACGTGTATGATGGAAGTTGGAAAGTGAAACAAGAAAACCGAGACCTCAATAAAAAAAAAAAAAAAAAGCATAAGCTTTATAGGAGGAGTGGGGTGACAGCTGAGGGTCTGCCATCATAATCATTTTTACAAGGAAGGTTTCATTATTAGCAGTGCTATGAATCGTTATATGAGAGCTGGCAGACTGAACACATACAAACAGCTAATTGCTTTCATTTGAATGCATGACTGTGACAGGCTTCCAGCTAACACAAAACTACAGGCAGTTGCTGATGAGATGATAGCCTTGACTATAAGAATTGATACAGATGTTGATTCTGTTATGATGTTTACTAAAATCCCATTTAATTTAGCACTGCAATGCTACATCTAGATCATAAATCAGTCATCAGATGCTTCGAAGGCAGAGATGATAGTGAGACACGTGACAGGAACTCTTCAGTTGTATCTCTTTGAATGCACATTCTGTTCTACCCACCCACTTCACTCCAAGGATTAGGTTACAGCAGCAGGTGAAAGCAGGAAAAAAATAATAAAACAAATCCTTTATGAAGCTATTTTTGCACCTGAGAAAATCTAGCTCTGCTGGTTTTTAATGATAATCTCCAGGAATCTTTATTCAAGTAATGTCTTATGGTCATGCAGTGAGAATTAGTGAGTCAGTAAAAGCTCCTAGTGCTCGGTGCATAGCATCACTTTTTGTGTTACATCGACAAATTAGCATGAACAAAATCATTGCTCTGCAGCTATTTTGGTAGAATTATGTATTTTAAAACTCTTTACTATCTTTAAAAGTACAAAGAGCTGTCAACCTAAAAAGACAGAATAATAAAAATAAATCTCAACCCAGAAATTGAATAGAATGCTTTCTCTTATCTTTTATAAAGGACTTTCATTTACTTCCCCAAATCCCTTTTAAAAAGGCTAATTAATAGCTATGACTGTTCAATTTTCATCTATTGGGACTTGCAAACCTGTCTCTGCATCCCCTGTCCTTTTTATTTTTCTTTCTTTTTAGGCTTCTTTTCACAGACATTGCTACAAGGTGAAGGGACAGTGTAAGTAGTTTTATCCACTTGCTGTATTGCAGGTAATGACTGATTTGAAGAAACTAAAGAACACTGTGATGCAAATAGCAGTGTGGAGAAAGGCACGGCTTTCCACATATCATATCTTTGTACTGTTTCATTCTCACTACTCTTAATTTCAGAAGTGTTTTCCATAGGCTGCAACTGTCAAGGTCAGTCTCTACCTTGTTTTGGAGAGAGAAATAAAAAAAATGCTACTCTTTGTCTTCAAAAAAGCATTTCAAATTATGTCAGATGGATTTTAGCTTTTGATTTAATGTACTTGTAAGGTCACCTCTAAGATAATTCTTTGCAAGGCAGTATGTTTTCTGAGAAATGCTGAGAGGAATGAGAGAGGTGAAAAACCTAGAGAGGTGTTATTCTCCACTGCAGAATAAAAAAAAAAAATTAAAAAAAAAGAAGAGACATTTCATGTTAACTGACACAGATTAAGTCCCATATTTTGTATCTAAATAACTAAATGCTCAGTGTGGGCTTTCAAGGACATTTTAACACCAACTCTGGTACAAAATGAGGCTTTGCTTGGTTTTGCTCTTTGTAAGCTTGTTTATATAATCTGACCCATTGCAGTTGCAATTTAATGGTGGGAACCTGGCTGTCACCCAGCTGCTTCTTAACCTGAGAGACAGGATCTATAACTCATGAGGTTGTTCTGTTCTTACTGAGTGGATCTGTCCCTGCCAGATGAGTTAAATCACTCTGTCATGTTACATTGTTAAGTCAAATCATGCAAAACTAGAGGTTACGTCAGCTACAGGGATTTGTAAGTTATATTAAAAAAAAAAAAAAAAGTGGTGAGGAAAGAAAAAAGAAAAGATGCATGGCAACTTTTGTAATCGGTGAAATGGATGTGGAGCTTCAGCATTAGCACCAGCAGGACTGCCCAATACATAGTGGCTGCAGTATATACATCACAATGTAGCGTGTGTCCTGCTTATCCAGATTTAGTTTTACACACTCTGGAAGCCCACTGGTTTGCACTTATTTTTGCCACATCTAGTTAAGTTCTGGGAAATTATGTATTGGTTTTCTTTTTTTCATTTGTTTACTTTGTTTTGTTTTGCTTTATTAAGTACTCCACCAGCATTTTAACTGCAAAAGCTTCACTCTTGCTCAAACATACGCAGGTGCGAGACCACTCGTTGGTAGGATGAGAGATCATGTCAAAGTCCCTTCTTTAATGACATTAACATTACTGCATCTAGCCTTAAGAAATGCTCATCTGTGGTCTACCTGAGCTATCACCCAGTTACAGAGATCGGCCACGTTCTCTACATAAAACCCACATGAATTTGAGCTCTACAACCCCTAAGACCTCAAAACCGTACATATCAGCAACCACTCTTTCAAAGAACTCCTTTTTCAAATTAGTCTGTGTAATTAGCTGGAGGGAAGCGGAAGCACAGGTTCTAAGCTTATCCTGCATTACTGATATCCCATCTCCTTCTTCAGCAAATGCCACACAGATGCAAGAAGTAGTCACTCCTTGACTGGCCTTTTCACCCCTCTCTAGCCAAAAGTGCACCCTTGTGCTGTGCAGAGAGTAAGATTGTTTGCAGTAGAAGAATGGTGATTCTGTGGGTATGCTGCATTAATGTGGCCCCTTGGGAATTTACATGCAGTGTTATTCAGTGCGTAGAGTCTAATGAGACAGATTTCTTAAGCCAGACTTGGTCTGAATATGTATACAAATGTGAACACTGAATTTCATTCATTTTGGTGTAAAAAAAAGTTCTAAATTAGCAGCTCATGAGTTACTTATTCTGAAGCACGATTTTAGCCATTAATTACTATAATATTTTTAAGTCTACTTTAACCACTGAAAGTCTTTCTTAGGATTTAGCCCTTCATTTCTTTGAAGTGCTGATCTTTGTTGATAAAATGGGATGTGGTTTCTCTATTTCAAAGGAATGTGATAGTGATAGACATAACCATGGTGAGATGATCAGCTGTGATGTAGTTGTGGAAGCATCTGAATGGCTAGAAGTACTTGACTAAAAAAATACTTCCAATACCATTATCAAACTCTATAAAGTTTCCAACAAGGAAATAAATTAAGCAATACTTTTATCATCAATATATGAGATTTCTTTACTTATCAGTCCATGTAGAAGGAGTCATTCCTCTAGACAACATTGCAATGCCAAAAACTGTGATGACCCACAGGGGTTGATAAAAGAAAAGAATCCCTGCTTTCTTCATCTTTAGGACCTTTATGCTCCCTGAGACATGGACTTTGTAAGAGGTGGTTTAGAAGGATCATAAAGGGATATATGCTCCTTTGATTACTTAACAATTTCTTTGTCTCAAGAAAGGATGGCTTGACTTAATTATTAAAAGTCAATTACTATGTAATGAGAGCTTAGTACTGATTTTTCCTTTCATTAAGTTTTCTTCATGTTATAAAGAAAAAGCTTCACATTGTTCTAATAGAAAATAAATACAAAATATGTGGTTCCCAGCCTACTGTGTTGTGTAGTTATTCCTACCCAGATGCTCAGGAGGTTCCTGTAGACCCACTTCTTTGTCCTCTACATATCAGTCGTTCTAAGCCACTAATGAAGATATTTACCAAGTATTGGTCCCAGTATTGTGTTTCTTTCTGAAATGGGATAAACCACCTTATCCTTATTTCACTTTCTTCTGCAATCTGACACTTATGTCTACAGCCTTATTACCAGTTTCATGACAGTGTATAGTAATTACTTGCTTTGTGTTTCTGAAACAGATATCACACCTCTCCTACAAACCACTGACATCCGCTTGTATTTGTATTGAGAGATTTTACTCACAGGCTGACTTTTGCCATCACTTTTACTGTGGATGTGACTACTGGGAAATATTTAAGCCAATGGACTTTCCAGTGTACCCTTTATCTGAAGATTATTTTCAGAGTTATCAAGACTTACAGGAAGTAACAGTTTACAAATGGACAAGTTGAGTGACACAGAAGAATTAAATGATACAGCCCAATTCACTGTAAGATAATGCTGGCATGAGGCATATTTGAAAACATCTAATCCCACTGGATATTGGTCAACACTGCTTTGCCACACAATAGCAAACATTTAGTGTAATAATACTGTAATGTAACATTTCTGTTTTCCAAAAAGTCTTCACCTCAGCCCGTGAGCTTTCTTACCCTATTTCATCCCCTGTCCTGTTGAGGAGGACAAGTGAGAGTGGGTGTTTGGCTATTAGTCAAGCCTAAAAAGCTTTTCACAGAGAAGAATTATGAAGATACTTGATTTCAAGGAGAAACAGAAATTCTGCATTCAAAAGAATATACAACTTCTAAAATGTTTTCCTCATGTTTATATTAATTAATATAAATTATAATTATTGCAAGATTTCATGCCATGTAAGCATTATTCCTGTGTAATGTGAAGCCTTCTTTCACATTAAATTTCATTATATTGTGACGTAGTGTACCAGCAGCAATATAACTCAATATACTGCTGTATATGCAATACTATACTATGGCATAATTCCTTTTTAAAATTATTTTGGCTAGATATTTACAAATATTTCCTGGAGTTAGTGAATATTTATACTGTCTCCATTAAGCAATTCAGTTCAGGTCCCTACCTTGGCAGCCGGTCCAAAGAACTTTTATCAATGAGAAATTCAGAGAATTTCAAGCTTCTGCTCTTACTGTCTGAAGTTACGCATCTCTGTCTGTAAATTACATTGACAGAGAGACTAGGCTCATATATTGGAGTCTTAATGCTGCCTGCTTCGAATGCTCCAGTTGTTCTGAAGAAAGTGAGATAAATGCTAACTTTTTTCACTATAATTTTTTTTAAATCTACCGAATAAAAGGTACTGAAAGTTTCTGTTCACATAACTAATTTTGAATTTATCTCCATTTCTGTTCAAGGAGCCAAAGTGCTTTATTACCGTAAACACAGAAGACACCTACTTCTAGAAAATCAGTAGTTTCAATCAGTAGTAATAGCTGCCTTTTAAAGTCTGAGATGTAATAAAGTCCAGCAATATTTTATACTTTTGTGACTAATACTGCTAATTGGTGCACTATTCTGTACTGTCATGAGAAAACAGGAAAAAAAAAATCAGAACAGGCAAAAAATAAAGTGATTTTTAAAGGATAACTCCACATAAAAATGTTATTCTTTAAAATAAAACAATAAATATTTTTGCCTCAAAACATTCATCTAACAACAATTCAGTTTACAAAAGAAGAATGAAATCAATATACCATTCTGAAGAAAGATTGAATTGATAATAAAAGGTTTAATGAAAATTTTGTTACAAGGTTTTGTAGAGATCATCAGGTTGACATCTCAAATAAATAATCCAGTTATTTTTAAGAATGTGAGATCCCAGTCTTTGGAACGACCTACAGGGTTTTTTTCTAGTATCATTACCTACTGGATGAGTCTGGTAGGCATCAATAATTCCCAAAGGGAAATCCAGCACTCACAATTCTTTTAATTCTGCTCAGTTCTTGGTTAGATATTATCATTTGCTTTCCATCTGACCACAGGGATTTCAGAAAATATTTCAGCTAGCAGCCTTCAAAACATTGAAAGCAAACAATTTATAAAACATAGATAACTCTGAACTCTCTTCTGCTTCTGAGATGTAAAGTTGGATTTTAATGCAGTGGTATGGTCTTATTTCAGGATTGGTTGCCTCTGCTTGCTGTGGTTCTGTGCTCTTTGGCAGAGACATGGTGTCAATCAACAATGCTGTCTTGCTGCTGAATGCTCCCTGATGGGTGAGCCAAATACCAGTAGCAACCTGTCAGCACACTGTAATGATTAAAAAAAAACCAAACCAAAACAAAACAAAACAAAAACACCCCACCAAAAATCAGTACTTCAACTTAAAATAGTGAATCTTTTTGACATAATTCCTTAGCAAGTCAGGCACACAGTTGTAAATGTGTCATGCTGTATGACCTCACAGCCCAGGGCTGCATGAGTTGTCAAGACACAGTTTTGGCTTTTAAATGTATAAACAGCAGAAAAACATTATACATGAGGAAAAGGGCAACTGTAAGGGAAAGAGAGAGTAGATTCTCTTTGCTAAGGCAGCAATGACTGGCAGATCCCTAGAAATTGTGAGTTTACCATTTGTTGTTTAAATCAGTATCAGATTATACTTGACTGTACTCACTGACAGTGATGAGGAGACTTGGAAGTTCACTTAAGAAAAGAGATTTCTTAGAACTGGACTTGTTTTCCACACATAACTAAATAGAAGAGGTGCAATAAGAGAGTCTTAAAAAGTAGGAATATAAAAGAGAAAAAGAAAATGGAGTAGTCTTATTAGTAGTAGCCAATTCCCAAAATCCAGGTTTCTGATGAGGTTTACATTTGGATATTTAGTTAAACTTTGGATACTCTGTGTGAACCTGTGAAGTCTTTAGAACACTATACTCAGATTCTGTGTGCAATATAGTTAAAAATATTTGACACAGGTTATTTAGAGAACAAGCTTCCATTCTTGCATGAATTGTTTCATGAGGGTTAAAAGATCAAATTTGTAAGAGAAAATATAGTCTACCTCAAGCTCCAAGTTGTCAGAAAGCTATGGAAAAACAGGAGTCTGAAAACAAAGCTTCCATCTATTTCCAGAGCCTGAATCAATGTTTGATTCAGTTCTACTGCTCAACAGTTGAAGAAGGTATCTATAATTTTAGACACATTCAGGCAGCTTACAAGGGCTTTGATATTAATAACTTTTCGTTTCAAATGTAAAAAGTGTCTTCCATGAAAAATGTATCAGAGAAAAAAAATGAAGCTGGCAGCATCAATTGCAATATTAATACCTACGTGTCATAAATGTTAAAAAAGACTGTGTGGACAGTACTTTAACCTAGAAAGAACAAAAGGTAACAAATACTTTGCCCAAGCTTCAACGATATTTGAGCCCCCTGAGCAAATGACAGTCGTCCCCACATTTTGATATTATGGTTATATGAAAACAAAAAAAAACCCTAATATCTACTCAAATTGCAGGTCACATTTTCCTGTGAAAATGACTCAAATAGAAAACACAGAACAAACACAGAACAACATCAAAAAGGTTTTGTATCAGTTCAAAGGGTACTTCAAATTTTCATTCTTTGAAGAAAAGGATAAAAGAATAGGTTATTAAGAAAAAAAAATTACATTATTAAATAAAAATTAACATTAGTGACTTCCTTAAAAGCTACATGAAGTCTACACAGTTTCCCATTCATTTGAGGTTCTATAATAATGCAATCTAATCTTATTAAATTTTATCTTTATACTTATTCAATAAACTACATTAGAAGTATGCTTAAATGTATATACTGAATGCAGTTATACTAGTAATGTGTTAAACGGCTGAAGTTCTAGCTGGAGACAGTATCCCATCTTGTTTACTTCTGCAAATTTTAAAAGAAACTTATCAAAAGAAATAAAAAGTCATCAAAGCAAGACAGAAGTTAACATCTTTCAGTATAAGTAATATACAGAAAAAAGATTTAAAGCAATTTTTTTTTTAAGCAGCGCATATGAAATTTGAGAGAAATACACATAATTTGACTCTACCTTACAAAGTGACGCAGTAATTGCTATCAAAATTTTAACGCACCAGTGGAGAAAGGCAATTTTTAAAAGTAACCTTGTGAGTAAAATTACTGTGGTGTGTGCAGATGAAAATTTATCAAAATTTACAGAGTAGATGCTGATGAAAGAGAGTACAGACACCATCCAACTTAGACTGATTTAGTGCTATGCTAGGGGCCTTTCTGTTTCCTATTAGAAAGCATCAGTAAGAGCAGTAAGGTCACAGAGAATTGGAACAGGCCCCCCCAGAGAGGTTGTGGAGTCTCTTTCTCTGGAGACTTTCAAGACCCATCTGGATACATTCCTGTGCGACCTGCTCTAGATTATATGGTCCTGCCCTGGCAAGGCAGTTGGATTTGATGATCTCCATTGGTACCTTCCAATCCCTAACATCCTGTGGTCCTGTGATCATAGAAGGAAAGAAAAGTTAATAGAACCATTGACTGAATCATGTGTTTGCTTTCTCATTTTGTATCATATGTGATAAAGCACTCAGAGAGAAATTAAGAGATCATCATGTACACTTAACTTCTTTCAATGTCAAAAGTCTGCCTGCAATGCAAGTGAATGCTTGGAGCAAGGAAGAGCACTGCTCAGCTTCCCCACAAACCAAAATTGCTGTTGCATGAATGTTGAAGACCTTTTAATATCTCGGTTAAAAACTGCCCACAGTCTTGTTGGTAAGGATGTTAATATCTTTAGGTAACACCCTGATAAATGATCTAGAAGACATCAGATTAAGAAAATAATTTCAAGGTGTCCTTTCTATCAAAAAAAAAAAAAAGTCTTCTGTGTGTTAGACTATTGGAATTTGTGTGCCTATTTAACACATAGATAACTTGTGAATGCAGAAGATCTTTTGCATGTGATTCCAGATAAAGACCTTGTTAAAATGGTAAAGACAAAAATTTGGGTTGTTTTATTCATCTTAACCACTTGTAGTTAATTTTTTTTTTAAGAGAATTTACAACTTTAATATCTCTGTTAAAATAATATTTAGATGAAATCCTGTAACATATTTCAGTTTTAAATTGATATTGTAGAAAGGTATCATTGTTTCTTTATATCCCATGACTGACAGATCACTTTCTTCCGTTCCAATGAGTGAGAACATAAGGAGGCTCTTCCATGTTAGGTTGCTATTAGAGAGCTGTCTGCTATTTCTCCTGTTAACCTTTGTGCACTGGACTCCACTGCTGAGGCAGTGAAAAGTTATATAGGGTTTCAGAGATGGAACAAAATGTACAGCTTTATGCCTCAAATGTAAGAAGGGCAAGCCTAATGGAAGACAGCAGTGCTGGCTGCCTGCTCAGAGCATGAGACTTGGCCAGTACAACCACAGTTCTAAAACTGATGTTGTCCAGGGATCACACTCTAAAATGCCCTGCTGGAATGTGCTAATGGAGAACATTACTGCTGCATTTTCTATTTGCTAATTAAAATTGCTGCTTGGCCACTCCTGTGACTGACTGCCCGTTTCCATTCTCTTTTGCAATTTCCCTTGTCAGTTTGTCAGTCTATTGAGGAATATACTGAGCTTGCATAATGGTGCTCTATTGTTGAACTGACACATAAATGCCACTTATGACAGTAGTAAAAAGGTATCAAAATTGGGTTTTGAAATGAAGCCAGAGAAATATTTCTCAATATCTCTTCCCTCAGTTCTGCAAACACAGTCTGTGGAGTTATATTTTGACTGATTGAGCAATAAACAGTGTTCAGCATGAGGTAAGCAAGCTGGCAGGGGCTCCCTGAGCTGAGCAGGTTAGTCTGTATTCCTCCATCTATTATATTGAATTACATTTCTCTGTAGCTCTGCCACTCATCTCATGCTTTCATTCCAGTCTATGCCATTCCATTCATTAATTTTGACAGTTATAGTCTCTCAAGCCAAAGACATACATACATAAACACCTCACTAGCTTTATTAAATTTAGCTACACAATATGTCTCTGGAATATGAAGGTTTTCCTCATATTACAGCAAGGAATGGAAGTTCACGGATATGAAACAGATTTGCTTGAGAGCCAAGGCAGTCATATGCTTCACAAGGCATCATCTCATTGTGCCTTGCAGAACCCAGGAAACCCTGGAGAGGAAGGAATATTTCTCCTCTCTCAGATCAGGTTTTCAGGACTCTTTTCTCTGTCTTCAACAGATGATAGCATGGAAAGAAAAGGTCTTGAGGTTGACAGTCCTCCAGCTTTCTGAAATCATGTCAAAACAGAGATGCTCCTGTTTTACACAGGAAAACTATGCATGCAAGGTTTCTAACATCTTTCAAAGGCAGCAGACTAGTGAATATCATCCAGGTTTCCAGACTCTTGTGCTTCTGGCAATAGATTATCAGATAATGCCTGGGGTTTACTCCTATTTACTGCTTAGAAACCAACAAGAGACACATCTTAGGACAGAATACCAACCAATTAGTTTTCAGTGCAATATAATCTCCCCAGACAATAAAATATCATTAAGGATGCAACAAAAAATACAGAAGTATTTATCAGAAAAAGATGAGTTTGAGGTTTGGGGGCAATAAAAATTCCAGTCAGAAATCCTCTTAGAAATTTAGAAGCATTTCAGTGTTGGGTATGAAATGCTAAACTAGGACATAAGCTCTCTATTTGCAGAATCATTAAATTATTTAGTTGGAATCATTGATCATTGAGAAATTCAAGCTTATGAAGATAATAATCTACGCAATACAAAGAAAACTGGACACTATTTTCTGTCTCTTTTGTCATCAGGCTTTAGCAGAAGATGGGTGCTGTATTCCTCTACTCTTCTTCCACCTGACAGAACTGAAAGTCACCAGGTAACGTATATAATACTGTGGGAATGGGGACTGAATTTTGGGACTACTTATTTCTTGAATGACTGTCCAAACTGTAATGACCAAAATTCATACCTTTCTGTTATGGCCAGGGCAGCTTTCCCTTCCCAGGTGGAGATAGCACTCAATTACATTTGAATACCCATCCTACTACACATGTGTGCAACCGAGTAGGCTCTGGCAACAGCTCTGAGATTGGTGATGTGGTGGGCCATGGTGGAGAGCAAGCTGTCTCCAGCTCCAGAGCAGGATGAGGTATGGGATCTGGGTACCTGACCCCTCAGGACTGGTAACAAAAGTGATACCACAAGTGACCATAAATAGACCTGTTGGGGGTTATTTAAAGAGTTTGACAGTCTGGTTTGACCACTGAAGTCAAAGTTCCCATTTTATCTAGGTAACTACATTGTTTAATTGCAGCTGAAAAAGAAATTTTCAGGATCAGTTTTGGAGGCAAATTCCGTATTCAACTGAAATCCTATGTTGTTCTTGGTAGCTTGTATATGTTGCTGCTTGCTTCCTTTGCTCTTCTTCATAATAGCTGAGAAAAGTCCTTGTTGTGCCTCTGCATTTCAGAAGAGACAAAAGTATTTGCCACAGCTTGTAACCATTGTAAGGGCTTACATCCAAGCCCTGCAGTTACTTAGAGGTCTTTTTATTGATTTCTGTAAACCAAATTCAATTACTTATCCTTCAGTGATTTTTAATAACAGTTCATCCCTTTCCCCTAATGGTTTCCTGATTAACATTACTTGTAAAATTGAGATGTTGCATTGAGAGCTTAAAACAAATCAATACTTCCCAACTACCTGCAGTGCTCAGATGGCCTCTGCACTGTTATGTTTCCTTTTCTATTAAACTCAAGATTCAGGCACACTTTGCAATACCTAACTTCTACCTACCAGGCATTCCTGCAGTGGAAGCATGCAAGCTTTTTATAGAAAGAACCATGCCTCTGAATATGGGTGGTTCGAATTTAATTATCTTTAAGGTGCCTTTCAACCCAGACCATTCTATAACTTTATAAACTGCAGATCCTGCCCTGGAGAACTTTAGTTTAAAAACAAGTGGTGATTATACTATGGGAAGGGAGCAAGAAGAAGTCCTGGTCTTCTCCCTACAATGCATTTTACATTAGCAGTGGATGAGAAATAAGAAATAATACTAACTATGGGAGCTTGACCTGTGTGCCATATCTTGTTAATTCTACTATGTATTTGCCTTGGCAAATGCAGCGTTGGATCAGTTACAACATTAAAAAATTTGTAAGCAGACCAACTGTATTTATTATGCTCTTATGATAAGTTGAACATACCAAGACTATAGGCTCTGTTACATTTAGTTTTCTTTCTTTTGTTCCCAAAACCACACTTTACTTTGATTTCCTTAATGCAGTAATCTCTGCTGTTGTAATAAAGGACTATTTATCAGCTGTCCAGTGTGAAATTTTATTGCTTGTGTTATTTAAAACTATAGATAAATCCTAAAGGTATTTCCCCTAAATTTACAGATTAAAATACCCTTTGGAAAACAACATTAAAATAAATTGCATTTGTTTATAGGAATTCTTTTTGGAGAAACTTTAATACAATTTAACTAAGTAAGGCTTTTTACAATCTGAAAATGAAACAAAGATTTTCCCTGTAGACAGATGTTAACTCTTACGCCATGAAGTTATAACTGGTAAGGAAGTTGTTTTCTAGTTGATAATCAGTAATAGCTAATGGTTATCCCTTGCAGTTATTAAACACAGAATCATAGAATGGCTTTGTTGGAAAGGACCTTAAGGTCATCTAGCTTCAACCCCCCCACCATGGGCAGGGACAACATTTGTTGGTTGTTCTCATCAGTCAAATATTACATATTTCCAGAAAATAATTTCTATGCTTTGGGACTTTAATTACTTTCTAAATCAGTGTTTCTGACATTGTTTGGTCTAAAAGATAATTTAACCATATCAATAGGTTTGAATTCATGATTTCCTGATGAAAAAAATATTCTGTCTCTCCAGCCTCAAGTACTATAGAGTCTTTGACCATGATGTGTTACAATGTGTCATGATGTTATGCATTTCCATCTCAATGCTAATATAGACTGTCCTCAATTTCTCTTCAATAGTTGCAAGGACATATATTTAAATTCTTCCATGCACTGATTCCTCAACAGTAGTGTTTGAAGCAATCACTCAAGTTTGCAGCCTTAGAAGGAACAAGGAAATGGGATAGGTACTGCTGCACTGTCAAAACGCCTTCTGTCTGACAGAGTGGAAATCCTCAGACTGGATCCTGCTCCAGGTTTCCACAGAATGTGTCTTCCACTTTTCTGTCATGTAAAAATGTCAGGGATTGTCAGGGGTGTCTCCTGTCAGACTTACCAGGTGGGAAAGCATGGATGATTGAATTAGGTTAATGAGTTTCAAGGACGACCAAGAGCTTATCAACATAACACATATACAAATATCTGGTGGAGTGGGAACAAATTAGGTAGGAAAAGATGGAGCAGTATCAGGAAAAAGAACCTGCTATTCAACTTCTTTCCCATCCAGACACACCATCAAAAACAAGATGCTTTACAGTGATGGACAAGGAGGAAACATGCAAAGTGGAAATAAAATAATAGCAATATTTGGCCAGTCTCCTTTTGAATGGATGTATGAATCAAGGTGTTCCCCATTAGGAGCTCATAACCATGACAATGTGAAGAACATGGGTTGGCACAATCCTAAGCCCAAATACAGGTCGGGCGGTGACCGGATGGAAAGCAGACCTGAGGAAAAGGACCTGGGGGTCTGAGTTGAAGAAAATCTCAACATGGGCCAGCAGTGTGTACATGCAGCTCAGACAGCAACTGTGTCCTGTGCTGCATCAAGAGAAGCGTGGCCAGCAGGGCGAGGGAGAGGATTCTCCCCCTTTGCTCTGATCTCCTGAGACCCCTCCTGAGACCCCATCTAAAGCACTGTATACAATTCTGGAGTCCCCAAAACAAGGACATGGAACTGTTTGATTGAATCCAGAGGAGGGTCGCAAAGATCAGAGGGCTGGAGCAGCTCTCCAATGAGGACAGGCTATGAGAGTTGGGGCTCTTCAGCCTGGAGAAGAGAAGGCTTTGAGGAGACCTTGTAATAGCCTTCCAATATCTGATGGGGACCTACAGGAAGGCTGGGGAGGGACTATTTAAAAGGTTTTGTAATGATAGGACGAGGGATGGGGCTTTGCAACTACATGATCTTTGAGGTCTCTTCCAATCTAAACCATTATATGATTCTATGAACTCCCAAGGCTCAGAAAGGCTCACTATGACTGCCACATTTTGGCATGGATGACACCTGAGCAAAGGTGACAGCAGGCTCTGAGTCTGAAGGGTAAAGGATATCAGTGTGACAATGATCTTCAATTCTTCTGACCCACTACAGTGGCCACATAGGGACACAACCATGGAAACATAGCTGCAGACACAGTGGCTGCTTGGGAAGGTTAGGATTTTTTTCCTTTATCATACACCAGTGACCCATAGGAAAACTATTCAGTAAGAGTTAAGTCTTTCTCACACAGAAGTGAGACAAAAAGTTCTTAGACCTAGATTTTCTCTCCAGCTGAAGAAAGAGACAAGGACTCCTTGTAGGGTGTGGCAAATACAGAGAGAGGTAGGTAACCTATCTAAGTTTTATCTAAAATCCTGGAAAACTGATGAAGTAGGGTAAGGGAAGTAAACAGGTCATCAGTCCACTGAACATTTTAGGTGCACCTACACTGGAAAAAAGAACTATGTCAAGGAAATGAGAAAAAACCAAAATTGTGTATATATAATTAGCATTATTTGCTGTATCGAAGCTATCACTCATTTAATCATTTCTGTAGCAGGAATACTGATGAAAAATAATGCCACCTCTTAAGAAAGGGGTAGAATTTGGTATACCAAAAGCATATACACTTTCCCTAAGTCTAAACTACAATCACAGTTAGACTTATTAGACCTCTGCACAGTGAGAGAAGGAAAAAAAAACAGTGCTGCTGCCAGATATGGTCTATTGCTGGCCTGTAAAATAGAAAGAACAAGTGGAAGAAGACTTTAGAAGAAAAAGAAAAGCAAGAAAAAATGTGTTAGCACAATCGTCTGACAGACAGGCTTTGACATTGGTAGCAGGTTTCTAACTCTCAATACAAAGAAGACAAACAAGAAGTCTATACAATAGGCAAGTAGGACATGGCTGAACAGCTTTAGAGTCAGGAATTTAAGACAGTACCTGAGAAGAATACTGGTTTCTTCAGTTCTGAAGGACTTTCAAAAATTGGCTGTATGGGAGACAGTAATCATAACATCACGAAATGTTTCATTCCTAGAGAGAAAAAAGAAAAGAGAGAGAGATGAATCAATAAGATGCTCCTAAAAGCTACTCAAATCAATAAAGCTTCAATTCTCACAGAAATATTAAAGCAGAAATCCTGAAAAAGTATACTTATCACCTAGAGGATACAAAAATGATGGGTAATAGTCAGTAGGGGTTTGCCAAAAAGACATCCTGCTGAAGCAATTCAATTTCTGTGACTTGACATCAAATCCTGTAGTTAGGTGAAAGCAAGTGTTTTGAATTGAATAAACTTTTGACCCTGTCCAACAGGATATTCCCTGGACTTCCTGCAGAAAGACACTCATGGGTAACTTTCCACAAAATGAATCAGCAATTGGGAAAAAAGTTTCAAGACATCAAAAGTTAAATGATTAGTTAAGTCCTATAGAAGTATTTTGTGAGTTGTGTAATCTTAAAACAAAAGACTGTGCATTAATCGGGCAAGAAGTAGTAAGAGTTTGCAATCTTACTGTCAAAGGAAGGCGAGAAAGAAACATCTTCATGAATGGGAAAAGCTTTCAGAAAAATAAAAGATAAGAAGAAATACTAGTTCTAGTCAGGAAACAGAATAAAAAATTGTTTGTGCACAGCAATCACCAGCATATAGTACCAGTACAAATAAGAATCTGGGGAATGATTGTTTACAAGCCAACTATAAATAGTGTATCTGAAATACTGAAAGATAAAACCTGAATTGTTTAAAGTGAATCACAGGAAGTAACCACAATGCTCTATTCAGCACTGATACACCCTTCCTAAGAAAAAGAAGAAGAAGAAAAATAAGAAAAAGAAAAAGAAGAAAAAGAAGAAGAAAAAGAAAAAAAAGAAAAAGAAAAAGGAAAAGAAAAAGAAGAGAAAGCGAAAAAGAAAAAGAAAAGGAAAAGAAAAAGAAGAGAAAGCGAAAAAGAAAAAGAAAAGGAAAAGAAAAAGAAGAGAAAGCGAAAAAGAAAAAGAAAAGGAAAAGAAAAAGAAGAGAAAGCGAAAAAGAAAAAGAAAAGGAAAAGAAAAAGAAGAGAAAGCGAAAAAGAAAAAGAAAAGGAAAAGAAAAAGAAGAGAAAGCGAAAAAGAAAAAGAAAAGGAAAAGAAAAAGAAGAGAAAGCGAAAAAGAAAAAGAAAAGGAAAAGAAAAAGAAGAGAAAGCGAAAAAGAAAAAGAAAAGGAAAAGAAAAAGAAGAGAAAGCGAAAAAGAAAAAGAAAAGGAAAAGAAAAAGAAGAGAAAGCGAAAAAGAAAAAGAAAAGGAAAAGAAAAAGAAGAGAAAGCGAAAAAGAAAAAGAAAAGGAAAAGAAAAAGAAGAGAAAGCGAAAAAGAAAAAGAAAAGGAAAAGAAAAAGAAGAGAAAGCGAAAAAGAAAAAGAAAAGGAAAAGAAAAAGAAGAGAAAGCGAAAAAGAAAAAGAAAAGGAAAAGAAAAAGAAGAGAAAGCGAAAAAGAAAAAGAAAAGGAAAAGAAAAAGAAGAGAAAGCGAAAAAGAAAAAGAAAAGGAAAAGAAAAAGAAAGAGAAAAAGAAAAAGAAAAAGAAAAAGAAAAAGAAAAAGGAAGGGGATAAACTTTTTCATGCTGACTGTAAGACAAGTAGTATGGACTATAATTGCACCAGTGGAAGTGTACTTCAGGCATCTGGGAAAGCCTGTAATGGGAAAGACAGGTAACTATTGGAGTAGATTGCTTAGGAATGAGCAACATCTTTTTCCACAGGTTTTAAGAACTGACCAGAGATCTGTCAGGAACAGTTTAGTGTGATTCTGAGAAAAGTTCTATTACAAAAAANNNNCTGAAGAAAAGTTTTATTACAAAAAAAAAAAAAAAAAGAAGTGGTTTGGGAGTTCCCTGTGCCCCTACACGCACAGTGAAATTACCCAGGCTAGAACTCAGTCGCTGGAAGTCAAGGAAATTAAGCTTTATATTTACAGTTTTGCAGAATATACAAGCAGATATTTACAATATATTGCAGATATTTACAGGTATATACGGTAAAAAAGGTATTACAGAAACACCACAGCCCTCCCAGAGATCAGAATCCCTAAGAGGCATTTGCAACCAACCTATCACCTTCCTCCACTTCCCAATCTTATTCCACTATCTGTCTTACATGCCAGATAAGTGAAGGTAGATGAACCAGGGGAATTAGCAGCAAGAAAGTAGTTAGTGAAGTTACTCAGATCCAGCTAAGAGAGACATGCATTAGCCAGCACGGCTCAAAGCTGTCTGTCTTATCTTTGCTTGGATTCTAACTTTTCTAAATTTTTCAGTAACCTGAGTGAAGTAGAATCAAATTTTGTTTTCCTTTCTCAGTCTATAGTCTAATTTCTTATTAAAATCCTTCAATTGGTTCAATCCAGCACACACCAAAACCAACCCAGCACACAAGCCAATACTAGTAGGTTACCCTGAGTAAGTAGCGTCATCACGAGAAATACTTATTACCTGCATTGCTTCTTCGCTAAGTTTTGTGCACTTTTCAAATATATTAGATATAGCTTCAAATCCAGCATTTATTCCTGGGTCTTCAGCACATACTCCCTCTTACTCAGATATGTCTTTTTAGCTCAAACCATTTTTTTGGTTCTGAAAGCTTGATAACATTTGTCCTGAAGTACAGCACAGCGCTTGTACAGTGTAACCAATGAATCACACTGTCATCCCAAATGTTCTCAGGAAGCCTTTTACTTCAATTAAACATTCTTGAGGTCTAAAGCAATATTCTCTATTACTATCAGTCCTATTTGAATTTGTTCTGTGCTAGGCTAAGGTCATCTGTGGCTCCCCAGTTTTGACATCGTTTTTATTTTTCTGCAGGAATTACATGTAGACTGCAATGAGCTGTAAGTTCTACTTGCTTAATGGATCACTAGGGAGTATGGTCACTCAGCTGGAAACATACTGTTTTCTTATCTTAATAGCATGCAGGCAGCTACTGCTCTTTGAATATGAATTCTTTTTCTCTACCTCTAATGTGTTTGTCCTGACGGCAATTTCATCACAGAAACAAAAAGCTTCACCAATTTCTTTAAATTAGGAAGAATAATGTTCCACATTTGTTCAAAATCTTTAGACTATTATTCACTGGCATAATTTCACTTATGTTTCATTCTGCAGAAAATTACATAATCCAAGCCAATGGAGTTCTATTTGCATTTTATTCAAAAGAATAACACAGCTTTAAAAGGTATAAAAACAGTACTTAGGGTGAATGCGTGTGTCTCTCTTAGCCACAGGAAATGCATAATGGAAGATCACTTAACTATCCCATATGCTATTCTTTGTAATGTTCTTAGTGGACACTGCAAATTGCCTAGTGTCGCATCTTGTCTCTGGCGAGAGTAAGAGTCCTGGAAAAGTTTGGGTGGAAAGGACTTCAAAGATCATCTAGTTCCAATCTCCCTGCAATAAACAGGAAATTAGTACAAGTGCATTAGAAAGAAGCATTAAGAGGCAGAGTATGTGCTGAATATATTATCTTTCCTTAGTGTACTTTCTTCTCTTACTAATTTGATAAATTATAGTTATATTTGGAAATGTCAAATACATCCTTTCTAAAGAAATGCTGTTACTATATAGCCAGGAGGAGTTGGGGAAAGAGGCCCATTAAAATATTTATCTTTTATTTAACTCTTTATCATAAAGAAGTATCATCCATATAAAAGATTATTTTCATAGTGGTTTTAATATAACTAGAGGTTATATTAAAATGGGCTAAGTGTAACTAGGTATACCAAGCCCATTGGTCTACTTCTGATGAGGACAGCATTTGATCCTGTTGCTAGCTGGATGGACACCTTTCAGAGGCCAGCCGTTTGCTCTTTCTGGAGTTGAGCAGAGCAGTGCTGGCTAGTCTGCCTGGGCATAAAGAGTATGCTTTCAAAGCATACATTAGCTCACCATCTCCCTGCCCTAGGCATGGGAGCCACTAGCTGTGTGGAGGAAAGGGGTGCTGCCATCTCACATGCAATCCTAGCAGTTGCAGCTACATCCTTTATGCTTGCCATAAACTGGCTTGCAGAGCACTGATTTCGACATTATCAAATGAGAAGGATTCTTACACCATCTAGTAGTACTCTTTAAGGCAGGCAAGATGTGTCAGGATGCTCTGGCTGACTTTGGATTTCTTTGCAACAAGGTGCTGCAAAGTCAGCGAGTCTTCTGCTCACTGACGCTATCCTGGAGAGGGATGGACATTTTGGATCCCTAGAGAATTTGTAACAGATACAACAGTGCAAGTCAAACTTGACTAAACAAGAAAAAAGGAAATGCACTGACTAGAAATGTCACTTAGTTGTGTCTATGAGTCATCACACCAAAACACTTTAAACATATCCCCAAAGCTTCTTACAGAGACTGGGAGACACCTGTACTTTCTCACTTATACAGTACAGCTATAACTACTCTTCAGGTGCCAAAAAAATCTACAAAGAATAACACCCAAATAATTTTCACAGACCTGAGGCAACTGCTTAGGAAGAAGCAGCAGCACTGTTGATGCACGCTAGTTAAGTGCACCAGCCACAGTGACTACCACATAGAAGCACACATGTACTCTACGGAGTTTGGAAACCTCAGACCTAAGTAACTGAACAGCCTTTATCAACATTTTCTCTTAGAAGAAGGGTGGGTAAAGACCTCATAACATGAACAGTTTATGAGATTCTGAATGTTAGATAAATGGCATTTGGTAATTTGACACATTTTATTAGTTAAAATTAAGACATCCACTTGAGATTATTGAGTATTTAATAATCAACTCTACATCAAAGAATATCAGTCAATAAATTCTAAAATACCTGAAAAATAAATATATCTGAAAAAAATACATATATGGAAAATATGCATCACTATATATCCCTCTGAGGCACCTAGTATTGTCATTACCAGAAACAAAACGTATCTGACCAAATACCATTGTCTTCATGAAACATGTTCTTCTGTTTCAGGACTTTAAATTTACATTCATAAGAATTTTTAAAGTTAAAGGATATACATCCCAGTGAGTCACTCAGTGACTTTTTATAATCCCCTGTTTCATTAATTCTGTAGAATACTCCCGAAGTATAAATTATAAGAGCTCAATGTAAAATAAAAGACAAGTTTTGAATGTTCAATACTAAAATATGTATTAAAAAAGAAGCATCTCTCTTTAGTAGGTATTTGATTTATACAAGTTAACACGTATTTTTCTACTTTGTTTAAAGTGAGAACAGTGACAAAAATTATGCTCTGTTGGATAGCTGTAGAATCATTCAGACATATATTACTACTGTCAGGTAAATCAGGTCTCTTATTGTGACCAAGGATTATAACCTGGGGTGTATTCGTGCACTGTGAGGTAGAAGAATAATTTTTTCCTGTACATGAGAAACTAAATTGCAGTAAAATATAGAAACATCCTCAGAGTGACACAAGAAGCACTGATAGAGATGATCTTCAAGATTTTCAGGTTGATAACTGGACTATATATTTAGCTTTTAAGTTTAAATGTAACTCAGCTTATTACCAAAAGCCAGCCACCACAGGATAATTTTATGATGATGAGATGGGAATGAAACTTCCCGTTCTAAGTGATTATTATATTCTTGAAGGAAAGTGTGAAGCAGATATGACCATGGTGATTAAAAAATACCTTTTCTATTCCAACAAGAAGTCTTTCACCAAGTAGAAGCATATAAGAACTCCTAATAGCAATGTGTCATCTCTAATTGGTCTTGGAGGAAGGGTGATGTGACACCACTGAAGACAGTGAAGAATATGAAAAACTAATTCCTGTTTATTCACTCTTAATACCAGAAGAAGTGGAAATGTTTGTAACTATTGACAGCAGCCAACTTTAAATTGCCACAGCATACTACAATATTTATTAATGAACACACCACACTCACTAACATTCAGAGCACTATCTTTACTGAATCTGAGGAATAAATATGCATGTAATAAATCTGCACATAATTGTTAGAGTGGGATATCTTCTGGTGGAAAAAAAATAAATTTCACATCCTGAAGACTTAGCAAGCATTTTTATATTCCTGACATAAAATGAATATTCAATAGTTTCATATTAATTTTGCTACTTTTAAAGGGATTGCAAAGCTCATAGAGCTACAGAAAAGGGTTTGAAGTACATGATCTGTATGTAACCCAAAGATCCTTGAAACAGAGGGAAAAAAAAAAAAAAAAACAAACTTCTTTTTAATTCAGTTATGATTTACACCAATCTCTTGATTCTTTGAGACCTGACTTACAATTATTTAGCTATGGGATTTAGCAAGATGCTTCTGCTAAAGAATGCAATGGATGAACAAATGTTGCTTTTACTTTGAAACATGACTGTAGTTATTGTCTTCCCATTATAACTATATTGAGTGCAAGCTACAGCCAAGTTAAATAAAGCAAACCCATGCCATTTTAAACAATGCACATCTAAAGAACGTAATGAATGAGATTATTTCATTCTTTCTGTTCCATTCAGCTCAGAAAGAACTAGAGCCAATCTGAAGTAACTGCTAATGAAATTTACTGCCTTTCTGAAAATAGAAATCCCAGCTTGAAATCAAATGTCTGTGTCTCTGTAGAGTCTGAAGAGAATGGAAATGTAGATATAAGATTTTTGGAAAGACATTGCAATGTTTACTGATATTCAATATGCGTATACTAACCCATTTGAAGGATTTTCTCTATATAAGGAGATTTATCTGTTGAAAAAAGAAAAAGGAAGATAAATACCTGTTTTCTGTTACCATTGCGGAAACTCAATGTGTGGAATTTAACAGAACAAACTGCAAAAAACAACAAAATGCCACACTAGGTTCAGAAAACATTACACTTTTTTTTAACTTATTCCATGAAATTAATTTTTGAGAAAGGAGTGAAAAAGAAAATCCTGTGTGAAAACGTTTGGGTTTGTTTTTTTGTTGTTGTTGTTGGGGGGGGGGGGGGTTTGTTTGTTTTTTTGTTTTTTTTTCCTGAGTTGTTATAATCTTAATGTGAATTTGCTTCAGGATCATATAATGAATGATTCCAATCTCTTAGATTTTAATCAGGACTTTATGAATCGCTATGGATTCTGAACACATGTTCATTTTCTCTCAGCCTCACACACCACATGTGTGTTGATATCAGCCTGAGGCCTCCTGAGGAGAGGAATTTTAAAAGTAGACACAATCATAATTTCAAGATAAATGTATCTGGTAAATAAAGAACACTAGTAAATAGGTGGAAGAATCTAAGACAGATTTACTATGCCTAGCAAAGTCAAAGCAGTAAAGAAGAGGAAGCGTGTTCTCTGTGTGCAGCTGGCACAAGGAGTAGAATAAATACCTCCATGCATTTCAGTGCACAATACTATTCAAAGCATCCATCACATTTTATTTACCATGCCTCATTTTAATTACACCTACATACATCTCTGCACATGAATACAGAGCATATAGTTACTTTCCATCTTCTGCAGATGACTGTATTTGTTCTGGTGGACCACAGGAGATGGGAGAAGTGAACTCATCTATATGGCCTTGAAGCAATTACATTTATGTTTCCATTGTTAATACAAGAATTTGCCTGTAAAATCCATACAGAAAATTGTGTACCTCTAAGTTTAAAACAGTTACTTAATTATGGGCTGGAAATCATGCACTGGTTTGTTCATATTGAAAGAAAGTCCTGTGAAAAAAGTGCAAAGCAAAGCAAAGGAGTGGTACCATTCATGATTTTGGTGGATGAGGGAACATGAGACCTTATCAGGCAGAATCTCTTATTTCTTTAATCTAGTTACTACTCTTTGTGCCTTTTAGAAAACACAGGCTCTCTTTAAGAGAAATAAAATATTGATTTTAGGTTCCAGGTAGACTTCATTAAAATGCTCTACATTGTGTCTACAAAGAGTGGAGTTTTATGAACATAAATCAATTTTCTCATATCCACTAAGTGGGCTTTTTGTAAGCACCCAGAAATAATTCACCCAGCTTGCCTGTCCATCAATAGAACTTGACTCACAGCTTTCTTAACACTTTAAAAACACCTTACCTGCATGTTTTGTATTGAACATATCAATGATGACTAAGTTAAACTACAGAGCATCTGTTTTTGAATACAACAGCAATAGAAACAGCATAGTGACAGAAAGGCAATCAATAGCTCCTATAGCATTTCTCTCTGTGTCAAAAGCAGATGGTTTGAAAGTGTATTTTAATAAAGAAAGAACTTCTGATCTATGTTTGGGATGCTTCTGAGTTTGTTAGTTCTGTCTACCCTGACAGCTGCACCAACCCTCAAACTTCAGCTGGTGCTTTATCACAACATATATGGAGCCTAGATCCCTGCAAGACACCTGAAGTAAGGGGGCAGCACTTATATCTTATGTGGACGCTGCAGACAGGATTAGGTCATCTTGAATCAAATTGAAACAGAGCATTCTTCAGACTTTCACAGTAGAAATGCAGTTATGCTTAGATTAAGACAATATTTTGAATTCATGAGTTCCTGTCTGTGTGCTTACGCGGCTGTCACTGTAGACACAGGTGACTGAAAAAACTCCAGATAACTCTAAAATGTTTCATACACAGCCTGAGGCAGTCCATGGCTTCAAATGTCCCCAGAAACTTCAAAGCAGTGAGGATTTCAGTGGTGAGTACAGGCTGATTTCCTGCCTCAGGCTTCTCCTTCAACTGCCCTCTCTGGGAACAGCTCTGAGTGGTGCTGCTACATGATCAAGATTTCCAGGCACAGCAATAAAGCATTAGGGATGAAAGAATAACATTTATGGATGTAAGCAATACTGTATGTGTATTGACAGACACACTGTTATATAGAAAACTTCATTGCATTCAATCTGCCTTTTCTAGGTCCTAACAACAGACTGTTGCTGTATGAAGCAGGAATTCCCCCTATACAGCCCTCACTCATTGACCTCTGTCAACCTCCTCAGCTCTGAGTGACCACTCCACAACACATGGGAGCAGGAATTAAAGACCAAGAAAAATTCAGCAGCTAGGTGTCCCCACAACGAATCCTTCTGCAAACAAACACAGTATTTGAATGTGTGTATATCTTTGCTGAAGGGATGTAGGAATGCTTCAATGTTACTCACAGTTTGCTGTTAACTGACTCAAAGACATATTCTCCTTCATGCTAAAGGTTTCATCCTTGCACCGAGGACTGCATGCAAAGATGTAAGACAGTTATTCATATAGGAAATAGTTAACAAATTTTAGGTGCAGCATGAGGTGCCCAAGTGCAAGCTTCTGACACATCTTTGGTAAAACATTAATCTGAAAAGATTTACAAGCAAATCTCCCTCTATCTCTGGTTCCTAGAAGTATAGATCCTTTTTTTTCAGGTTTGCTGTCAGTCCAGCAACTGTCCTTAATCTCTGAAACCACAGGTAAATAATGCCTTTGTCATTCCTTTCAGGGCTGTCTAGTCCCTGCTCCAGATCCAAGACCCCTAGATTTCCCTTTCTGATTGCTTTTGGTTGCATTTCCCAAAACCACATAATTTGCTGTACTAAGCAACACAAAGATATACAGCTTTGAGCCCTAGTGCTAGTTGCCAGCTTCAAGCCTAGAAGCCTCCTTAAATCCAGCATGCCCAGGGGAAGCTCTCCTAGAATGACATCACTCTGGACATCCAGAACAAAGTGATCACTATGATATTTTTTGGTTGTTGTTTTGTTTTGTTCCTCCCCTAATTACAGCTTTCTAAGGGAAAGGTACAGGCAGTAAACAGCACACAGACAAAATCAAAGCCAAATATTACACTCCCCAGTTAAAATCAGGGAAGCAACAACATAGTGCTAGTGAGACAGCAAAGGAGGTATTTGTGCCTCTCAAAGGCATCCAAATCTCTGACTGGAACCAGCTGTAAAGGCAGCTTCTTGTGACTCAGATCCCTCAGAAGAGCAATTGACTTCAGGAATTCAATGCTTGCAGGGCATCCATCTATAGACAACATCTCCTAGAAGATTGCCAGGCTTGATAGTGCTTTCCATAGAGTAAGAAGCCAGGGTGTATTTTGCTATCATTTAGCAGATGGTCAATGTTTATTATATTGAAAGAATAGAAAAAAGGGTAACAATAGTGTGAAAATATCTGTGTTCCTTTATTGGCTTGTTATCTGTTTTAATTAAAATTAATTTCCATTTAAAGCCATCTCAAAGGGCATTAGCAGTGTTCATATGTTAGATATTATTGGTAGCATTTAGGATCTGATTGTAGGAAACCCCTGAAGGAGGATCAATATAAATTCCAAAAGGAGCCTGTATAGCTCAGTTAATATTGGGAGGGCATATTCTTCTATCTATTTCTTTACCCACTTTTTCAGTTTTACAGTCAGATTGACAGCTAAACAAAATTACATATAACACGTCATTAACAAGAAATGTCATAATGTATAATATGCATGGAGATTTGCTTTTTTTGCTTGTCATAAAAATGCTACCATCTCGTTTTCATGGAAAAGGAAATTTTGACTGTGTCACAAACACAATAGCTATTTCTGCATTGCTTCCCTTCCTTGCACCGCTCCTTTCTGCAGTTCCTGTAATACGAGTGACCTGAAGCTGATGAGCTCTCCACCAAATTAGTCTGAGAAACATTTTTTTGGTTTCTATTCCTACAGAAAAAAGATCCAGGCTAGATAACACTTGTAGTCCAAGCTAGCAGGCATGGCTGAACATTAGTGACAGAG
>VWZI01018461.1:50039-66648 GCA_013396835.1 Psilopogon haemacephalus | reverse complement strand
AAAAAAAAAAAAAAAAAAAAGAAAGGGGGTAGGAGGGGAGAGAAATTAGAGAGGTGGCATCTGAATCAAGAGCAAGTTTCCTCACCCTCCTACCAAATAGTGGACTGGAAGAATTGAATGCCCTTCGGACATTTAGCATCTGTCCCCCCGGTGTGCATGAGACAGGACATTATTTCAGTGGCAAGGACATCTGTTTTATACAACTGACATGAAAAGTTCTTGAAGCAAAAGCTAGTACTCCTTTGCTGATGACACTAGGAATCAAGCTCTTAATTTTCTAGAAAGAATGAAGCATAGTACATTCATAGAATGGTTTAGGTTGGAAGAAATGTTAAAGATCATCCAGTTCCAACCCCCCGCCATAGGCAGGGACACTTCCCACTAGATCAGGTCACTCAAGACCTCATCCAGCCTGGCCTTGAACACATCCAGGGAGGGAGCAGACACAACCTCCCTGGGCAAAAGACACTGAAGGTATTACTGGAAATTCTTTAGTCACAGGAATTTCATGGTGTGGTGGAAAGGCCAAATGGCCCAAAATAAGTCACATACAAGTCCAAACAAACCCAGTACATCTTGGCATGTCCAGGCATAATTCCCTAGTGCTCTCCCCTCTCCCCTCCTTTCCGGAGTCCGGGAAGCCAGAAAGACACAAAGAAACCTGATGCCTGGGAGCCTGAGTAACAAGGGCTTGCCAGGCATGTTTTGCTCCTGTCCACATATGGTAAACAGTGTGCACCCACCTGGTATATGCTCACCTTGTGGAAGGCTCATCTCTTCACCCAAATTTGAGCAAATGTCATTTCACTGGTTAATGGTTCTTTTTTTTCTGTGTAGCCAATGGTCAAATCGACCCTCAAGCAAATCATGTAAACAACCCAGATAGTAAACAACTTACCTCGATGCTTTTGCTTTGTGCCTTGTCTACCTGGAATTCTGCTGTGCCTCAGTTTACCTGGGAGAAGAACAAGTTCCTGGTGCGTTGCCCATAGGCAAGAAAGTCTTCGCAAAAGCTGCCAGGAACCACAGCCAGTCTTTAATGCCTTGTTCGTCCTTGGCTTTACCAAGAAACCCCTGCCAGCAAGCAACGGCCACCTAGACTGTGCAGGAAGGGGTAAGCACCGAGTGAGCCGAGCGCCCCTAGTAAAGTTTTATTACTGAAACTCACAGTTATAGCCTGAGAGCCTTGGGGCAGCTGAGGGAGGCAACTGCACTCTTGTGAAGCAGGAGAAACACACTAAGAGCCAGCACGTGGCCAGACACCACTTGGCTTTGTGTTTAAACACAGTACAACACGTATCACCTTCTGGACTATAAGCTCAGCCCCGGAAAGATTCCGGAGATGCTAAATCTGTGAGTAAACATTTTCTCTAAAGCCTCTTCGTAAAAAGTTCTCTGCTTAGCTCTGTACCTTGTGTGGCTGCCCCTGGTTGGCAGCGAGGAGCTTGTTGAACTTTCCCCCTAAAGGCCAAGCGGCATATTGCGTCACGAATTCTCTGCTAGTTTAAATCGTTTTGCATTTTCTGGTTTTGCTCAAAGTGCCCTAAAATAGTTTAATACTGCCCTATATACTGTACATCTCTTGTATATCTCTTGCACAACCAAACACAACGACCCTGTAAATAATTTAAGGCAATGGCAGCTTTTCCCCCCCCAACTATTTAAGATGCGTGGTTGTTTCTTCCCTAGATGATTTCATGACTCATAATGTCTGTTGGCATCTGGCCTTTGGATTGTTTGAAAAGAAAGGAGATATTTCTCCTTGTATTGATAGTTGTAATATGTATGTATTAATTTAAAAATATTCAAAGCAGTCCTCAAACCCATCAAGATTTGTGGCAATGTTGATAGGAAAGAATACAGGACAGGAGGCATTTTCTTTAGACAGAAATAGCTCCAGGAATGTTGAGTTTGAAAGGGGCTCTAAGTGTTTTGTCTGCACTCATAGTCCTGCTAGCCAGCCTCAGAAACTGTGTGTGGGCTGCGAATATATCAGTGGAGACAATTAACAGAATGTCTTTTCCATCTTTATCTGCTGGAAAATGGCTTTTGGGAACGGCAGCACATACCTTTTTCCAGGTTAAACAGTGAGTGGAAAACAAGCAGTTCAGAAATTAATCTAGGCTTAATTGAGGACAAACAGAATCACACAATATTAGAGGTTGGAAGGGACCTCCAGAGATCAGAGTTCAACATCCCTGCCAAGGTAGGTTCCTCTAGGGTAGTTTTCAGAGGAGTGCATCCAGGTGGGTTTTGAAAGTCTCCAGAGGAAACTCCACAACCTCTCTGGGCAGCCTGCTCCAGTGCTCTGTCACCCTCACTGTAAAGAAGTTTCTCCTCATATTGAGGTGAAACCTTCTCTGTTTCAGTTTGTAGCCATTGCTCCTTCTCTTATTGCTGCTGAGCAGTGAACAGAGATTGGCCTCAGCCACTTGACACACACCCCTCAGATATTTGTATACATTGATCAGATCTCCTTTCAGTCTTCTCCAGACTATACAGCCCCAGGTCTCTCAGTCTCTTTTCATAGGAGTTGTGCTCAAGTTTCCCAGTCATCCTCGTGGCTCTCTGCTGGACTCTTTGCAGCATGTCCCTGTCCCTCTCGAACTAGGGACCCCAAAATTCCAGGTAGAGTAGAGAGGGAGAAGAACCTCCCTAGAGCTGCTGGACACACTTTTCTTGATGCACCTCTGGATACCATTGGCTCTCTTGGCCACAAGAACACATTGCTGGCCCATGCAGAACTTGCTGTCCACTAGGAATCCAAGGTCTTTCTACTCAGAGATGCTTTCCAGCAGGGCAGCCCCCAGCCTGTACTGGTGCCTGTAGTTATTCCTCCCCAGATGAAGGACTCCCCAGATGAAGGACTCTGCACTTATCCTTATTGAACTTCATATGGTTAGCCTTTGTCCAGCATTCAAGCCTGTTTTCTACTTCATAGAAAGTAGGAAAATTATTTCTACTTAGTTTTCCTTTAATTAAAGTAATTATGAAAATGATACACTTTCAATTGCAATTGTAGAAACAGGAACATGCTTTTTCACTCAAGTAACTTCTTTATTATTCTAAATGCATTGACTTTTTGGGATTTATTAGTAGAAAAATTAATTTCCTGGAAGAGATAATGATACAAAGATACAATCTAGAATAAAAAATAATTATTCTGCAACAGGATTAGAACTACTTACATTTCTTTGGATTTTTTTATCCAGTATGAGCTGTCTAAGCCAACTCTTTGTGGAAGAGCACAGTATTTCTAAAGAGATTTGTAACCAGAGTATGTATTCCAAAGAGATTAATACTAATAATTTAACTCAATTTATTTCAGGCACTATTAAATCAACCATTACCAATATAACAAAATAGTGGTGAGATGTAAATAACAGAAGAGTAAACTTACTGCTCTGTGAGACACCAAGGTTTTCAGTAGTCTTGGGTACAACTTGCTTTTAATTTAATGCAGTGTTTGTACCGGGTGAGATCTGAGAGTGATGTGGTGTATTTAAGTCAGGAAGCCCTAATGGGCTATAATAGAAAGGTAACTGACAGAGAAGATATTTTTATTTCTCTAGAAAGGCTCAATATGCAACAATGGAAAGATAGATACATAAAACAGAGTATATTACAATATAGTTAGAGTATAAGTCTATGGCTATCCCAGAGTAGCTAAAATCAGCTTCTCAATATCACATTCATTTTGCCCACGTAGAATCCTAAAATAACCATTTTCTCCCCAAGTTTTTCCCCATGAATTTGTAGCAATCTAAAGAAAAACAAAGAGGAAAAATATATGATTTTTTTATTTTGATGTAGCATTCAAAAATTCAAGTTGCAAAATGCGTAATTATTCTTTTGCATTAGCTTCCTTTTTAAGAAACAGATTCTCAGATTTGGTGCACTGACAACCAGAATGCAACCTTATCTTATTTCTAAGCATTTATTTTCTTCCCCCCCCCCCCCACCCCTTGATCAAAATTTCATTCCTAAAATTCAATTAAAATGAAATATTATTTCTGCAAGGCAGTTTGATAAATTGAAGCAGAAAATCATTAGATAGTTCAACTAATGGATAGAGAAGATGGTCATTGAAGCAACAAAGGTCAAAATTCCAATTTCAACTAATCTGTTAGAGAGACTCAAGATAAGAAACAGATGAATTTTAACAAATGAGTTTTCATTCAGCTAATTATTGACATATTGAGCTATTTAGTTTCTTATGAATGCAGTAGATATTTTGCCCCAGCTTCCATGAAACTATCCACCACAAGCCTTGTCATGAGTAGGTAAACATAATCAGTGATAAAATCTGACTTAGTCTAAATGTCTGAGAGCCAGCCTTTGTGGTTTGGGGTGGCTTTGGTTGTTAGTTTGGGTTTTGTTTGTTTGGGTTTTTTTGGTTGGTTGGTTTGTGTGTTTTTTGTTTCATTTTGATTCTGGTTTTGTTTTGTTTTCCTGATGGTTGGATAGCATTTGACAACTTTTTAAATAGCTAGCTTGTCTTTTCCAAATGTTTAAAAAGTAATATTGTTACTTTTACTGAGTCTCATTTGCAGGCACCAAAAAGAACTGAGTCTTCATGGGAAGCTAAAACAATATTTTTTAATTTTAATAAGATTTGAGACAGAAAATACAGTGTAGGGAAAACCACAGATATAGGCAGGAGACTGAATGAAACAAATTTTGAAAGTGAGGTAGAAAATGCTATAGTTCAATGATCAGAAGGATAAAATCTGCCACAAAGGGAATAGAATCATGCAAGAGACTTTAAGGAAAGCAAAGTGAAGAGACATATAAACATACACAGAGAGAGTTAATGAAAGTAAAGAAGTTGTTTTCAAGTAATCTCTGTTGTAGAGATTTTTTTTCTTTTGCCTCACAACACAGTGCTAAGGATTCACTTACCCAGAACTTCTGTTTCTGTCCACCTTTGTCAGGTAATTCTCCCCACCTGTGACAAGACATGGTACTAGTAAGACCTTTAATGCATATGTTTGTAGCTTTAAACAAGCAGCCATAAAAGAAAATCTTGCCTTACTTGTCCTAATACTAGTACCAGAACAAAGCACAACTGATAGACATCTCCATGTTTAAATAACTCTATTGAAGATGAAATGAAAATAAGTGTCTTTCTAGCTATAAGCCAAATTGCCACTACAGACTATGAAAACTTAATGCAAATCTTGTTTTAGTTTGTCATTCCAAACCCCTGTTTTCATCAACAGAATCTCTCCTCCAAACAGAATACATTTCTGCAAGTCAGCTGAAGTTTCCTAGGAATGTGTTTGTTAAGTATCTCATCCAATACCTTTATAAAAATGCTAAAACTGAATTTTTTTTTCAGCTTTTCTCATCTCAAAATAAATGCTGACAACCTAAGTACTGCATAATGGGGGGGGGGGTGGAGGTAGGGGGCAAAAGGCGGCAGTGACTTGTAAAGTTACTTGATGTTACTAAGATGTGCTTGAGAACATAAGTGTTGTGGCAACATTTGTGGAGTCACACAAGATATTGTCCCCATCTGTCACATGATAGGGCTTTTGTAGTTGTGTAGTTGTAACTGAAATGCACAGTGTTCTTAGTTGTTAAGCCTCACTTTTTACACATATGAGTAAGTTTCAAGACCTTCATCTGGATGTTGTTCCATGACCAAAAGCTTCCCTGCATAACTTAGGTATATATGATACATCTGCTGATTGCTTAAAGAACTCTATCTTCTTTTGCATTTTTTAAATGAATGCTTATCTAGTCACTATTCACAGGTCATAATACTTGGATGTCTACAAAAGAGCACAAATAAACAAAATCCTGAAGATATGAACTTATACAAGTTTTCCCCACAGTATAAAATTAATCCTAGAATATAGAGAATGCCATTATGGCAAGGCATTGACTGGTTTACATTCCACCAACACCAAATGTTGGAGTTATATTTGCAGTGTTTCACTCACTTTGAAAGGCAAGCAGCGAAAATATGAGAAATCCTGCACTGTGAATAGGGAAGTTAGGATTTTTGTGTCATCTTTGTAAAAAAAACCTGAGCAGCAACAGTGGTGTCAATGTCTTCTAGTTAATGTGGAAATTATTAGGAAATTTAAAGTGAATAAAGTATCGGAGTGGGAATCAGCAAACAACAAAGTGCATCAGCTTCTAGAACTACACAACTTTAAGACAAACTCAGAATCAATGGTAATGAGGATTTAAGATATTGCAGACTGAAGGACTTGAATTCTGACCATCTTAAAACACTAGGGATGATATCAAAGAATTTAGAGAAAAGGGCAAATTCATAATGATAAACAATATGGAAATTACAGTTTGTGTGTATATATATCCACACACACATAGAAGTTTTTCACAGTATAACACAAAATCATAGATGCTGCACTTGGGTTAAACAAAATTAAACAAGAAATATATTCACCTGAAAACTATTTTAAACTGATTAAACTAATTTAGGATACATTTTAGGTTCTCTCATGACTTTAGGGACAGAGATTGGGAGGGAAAAGGACACTGACTTTTCCTATAAAACAGCTGTGCCTTGTAGTCTTAATCATAGGACAGAACTCTTTTGTGCTGGGCATCGTAAGCGAAAATGATTTAGTAGAAGAGCATATCCTGCCACCATTATCTACTTTCAGAAAGTAATCTTTAAAAAAAATGAAATGGGAATCTATTCCTGAATTTGAGAGATATCAATATCTCTACTATAAATTAAAAATCAGTCGGAATCAGTAAATGATATCACCACTTCATAAAAGACTATGAAACTTTCATAGTAGTTTGCTGATAAAATTTATTTAATAGTCAAAACTGTATCTTCTCCTACTGTTCTTTTTCTTTCTCTGTCAGCTTTTCTTGTTTAGATCCTGTATAGTTCATGTAGCCAACATAGTTATTACCATTTTTTCCTAAGGTAGACCTATCCAAGACACATGCTCCTAAGCAATGGCATCCCAACCTTGTTGAAGTTAATCAGAGATTTCTAGTGTCTCCAACAAAGCTGTGATAGTGAACAGCAAATTAGACACAAAGCCTGCTTTAGGTATGTTGACAACATTAGAAAGAAAAAAAAAAAACAAGCCAACAAAACCAAAACTAGAAGACAGGGCTGAAAATAGGCAAGATATACATGTTTTGAGTAAAGAATCATAATATAGGTCTGAAGTGCTGCACTGAATCTAATAAATCTCTACTCAGAATTAAAAGAGCAACAGTAACAGGTATAAGTCAAAATATAGACACCAATAACTTAGATGTGTGGAGTGCTCAAAAGTCCAGCAGAAAGAGAAAATTATTGTGTATTAGTCTATAGATAGACTAGGGGGAAGAAATCCAGGGAAGAAAACATTGAGAAAAATTATCCTAACAATGAAGTAATTTAACTCCCAGTAGAATCAGTTTCCCAAGTGGAAAAGACAAAGTGAGCCAATGCATTCTTCAATAACATCCATTTAAGAACAATATCACATTTTCTGGAAGATGACCAAAATAATCTAATGGAATTTTCCTGCTTTTGTGATTATCACTGCTTGGTATTTACCACAAATGAATGACATTTCGGAAGCAAACAGATGCTGAACTTCATTACTCACAGAGATAGGGAATCTATTAGGGTTATTTTTACAAAGCTTTAGACCACTAATGTCCCCACCTTTGGTATTTTTAGGAAAAGTTTTCAACCTTACCCACTCCAAAATTTCCATTTTAATGAGAAGAATTAAAATATATTTCAAGGAATCATTAAGGTCTGCCTATTTATTACCAAAAATTACTTTAGAAGGGGAATTTTCTTCTGTCTGACAAAAATATTAGGTAAAGAAACACACCACTTAGCTTTTCTTAGGTGGAACAAAGAAAGATACAGGAATGCAAGGAAGATTTAAAAAACAGATGTGCCATTTTACTGAAAATATGCTATGGAATAGACTTGACACATCTGTTCAGGCAGGTTCACCTTTGATGTGAGGTTACTTTAGTTATTAAGAAATCTTGAGAGAAAGATGACAGTTTCTTAAAACTACAGAGTGCAGCTGAACAAGTGGAAATTATCAAACTCCGAACAATAGTTCTTCCTTGTCCCACTTGCTATTTGCAGTTTCTTTGCATCTCTTTACCTTGTTTTCATTCTGGTTCCATTAAGAAATGCTGTTGTATATATGTATATACATAGATATGTACATGTATGTACATAGATATGTGTTGGATCGTGTATGTGAGCTTGTGTGGGTTGATATACACAAATATCCATATACAACACATTTTGAAGATTCTATCATACTGTAAATATTATACAACTGTCAGATGATAATTTTGTTTTTAAGCTACTTTATGATGCCATAACAAATGGGATTCCTCTAGTCTAACCGAGACATTTTAATGTTACCTATGCAACTCTAGTGTTACCCAACAGGTTCAGGTTCTTTTATAGTTAGCAAAGAGAAATAAAACCCAGCCAAGCAATTTAACTCACCTTAATACAGATACATAGGGCAGAGTAGATGAATAGTCATGGACATGAAGGAAACCATGGCAGCCTAACAGACACATCTTAATTTTACATGTAAATACTTGGTTGTTATGAACCCTACTCTCCATTACTCAACTTTTCTGCTTTCATCCTTGTCTGTGAAATATGAACGCAGAAACATATGAGAGATCCTACTCTAGGCTACCTTCACACTGTCTAAAGCCCTATTTCACTGTCCATAGAGACTGTGATCAAACCCAAACAGTCTGATCAAGTCCACATCCTCCACCTGGTCGTTCCACGCATGTTTTCCTCTCCTACATCCATGCTGTTCTATCTTTTCCTGTTATCTCCCTGAGCCTGTGAGTCACACCATACCTCACTGGAGATAGACTTATAGTCCTGTCAGAGATGATTTTATAAATAAGAAGTCTTCAAATGACAGAAAATTAGTGATTTCAAATTGCATAACAAGGAAAGCCAGTCAATGCATTTACAATATGTATGATTCACTGATCAGTTAGGCACTTTATATGGACATTTCTAATTTTGTACAAATAGCTCTTGCAAGATTCATCCAAATTTATTTCCATTTGATGACTCCATCACTTTATATGTTGGACGATTCTTGAACTTTGAGGCATTTTCAAAATTGTTTCTGAGAGATTACAAGTGTCAATTCAATATGGTAATTTATTATTATGGATGGCTCTTACAAATATTGGATCTCTTTTACAGAAGATGTTATAAATAAAATTACAGAAGAGGTTATAAATAGAAGAAATCAGACTACAATAAAAATCAACCCACACAAAATTGCATTTTTGCCATACATGTCACCATGTCTTAGCTCCTTTTTCTCCCTCCATGAACAATCTCAGCTAACCAAAATGCAAATATTCATCAATACTTCTATTTTAAATCTAACTTTAATGAGAGTCTCATGATTTTTTAAATTTAGGTCATGGATTACCTGGGGCATTATACTTTTCTCAAAAAAAACCCCCACGCTGAAGCTATATATGAGTGGCAAAGAACTTATACCCAGGCCACACATATTTTACACTCAAATTAATTCAAAATAATGAATGTCATGAAAAAGTGATAGCTTAATGTCTCAAGACATTAAAAATTATGCAAAGAGTAGTTTAGACTTTATGGTGCAGAATTGCATTTTATGACTAGATTTATCATTGCTAGAAACTCAGGTACAGCTAGCCCTGGGATCATACAGCCTTTAATCTGTCAAATTTTAATTCAGTTTTTACAGTTAAACACCTCTGCAAATATTTTTATATGCCATAATCTCAGAGATCAGAACACTTATGTATTACGCAACAAAAAGAAGGGTAGTCCTTTATACATTTGGATCCACTGGATACTTCAGCAATGTTTAATGAAAGTTAGAACATGCTTTCTCTGAATGTACTGAACTCTGAAGTTTCTTAAATACCATCAACTTTAGTTTTGTTTTCCCCTCTCTTCTCATGTCTTTTCTCAGTACATTAGACCATTTGGCTTTTCTCCTACTTAGTATTTCAATCTGAGCATTTCACACAATCCTCTGCAGTGAGCTGCTGGTCTCAGGCAATTCACTAAGCTTTTTGCTCGCAAGTGACTCCGTGGCTAAGGACTGCTATCAATTACTTGCACAGCCTGTCATTTCTCATTTAAATCAACATCAAGCTCAGCACACTGAAAGCCTCATTCTTGCTCCACAACCATCACTTTGTCCACCTGTGCTTTTCTTGGCTTAGTCACTCATTCTAGTGTTTATTCAGCATGTATTTGGGACAGTATGTATGTGGCAATGGGCATCATCACCCTGTGCTTGCACCAGGCATGCTTCATAGCCCTCCGAGCACCCACACTCAAAACATCTCAGTAGCTCATCCATGAACTGAGATATTTAAACTGCGTAGCTAATTTTCCTGCCAACATTTATTTTTTTCTCATAGCCCTACGCATATATCTTAAATGCATAAACCTAAACCAATATATATCAGCTGTTCTCCATAAAGATTTTTTCCTAATACAGTCTTCCATGCTAAATACCACTTTCTCTCTCTTCGTTACATAACATTCACTATAAGCACACTTCAGGAGCTTTTCTCCTACTAGTCTAAGTCAATATTTTTTTACAACAGCGTAAGGTCAAGGTTGATCTTGCACAAGCCTTCTGCTTCTCTTTGCAGCTGTGCAACTATCAGATACACTCTTCCAACTCATAGCCAGTAGTTTCCATAACCATGGGCATTTCGATGTGCTTTTCAGACACTTACACTAAGATCACAAACACAAAATACACTTCATTTTGAAGCTTTCACTTATTGAGCTATGTGTTAAAGATACTCCAAGTAAACCTCCTAGAACAGGCCTGAATCATTATTTATTTGATATTCTAATTCACCTGTAAGATATTTGAACACTCCGGTTGCTTCTCTGTGTAACTGTTCACTGAGTAAATTAATAAATTCAATCCTTCCATATCAAGAAATAAAGCCCCTTGTGTTCTGCAATTTGAATGTATGCATTGTTAGACTCTTGCCATCCTAATACCAGTCTACATTTGAGAGGAAATCCACTAGTTTGTTATATAAGCTTTCTGCAGCAATTGCAGTCTTGATTGTGCATTCCTTGTGCATCCTGAATAAAATGAGTAGCATCTCAGCAGCAGCTGATTTCTTTATGCGGTGTACAGACCTCAGACTGCTGTGCCAGTAAGCTGTGCTCATTAATTAGGAGGCCACTGACAATTTTAATGTTTACATTTGCATTATGTTTGGTGGCATGTTTGGAGGAAATTTTGTCAGTTTTCTTCGCAACTTGGTCTGTACAGAGAATATTAATGAATACTCATTAAAACATTTTACTCTACAAACCAGTACATGTAAAGTTTTAAAGCAAATGTTAGAGCTGATTAAAAGACAATTAATTTGTGCCTCTTTCCAATACACACTAAAATATTCAGATGTGTGAAAATGAACACTTGTCTGATTCTGTGACTGCGAAACAACCATCTCTGATATCCATCTCTGATAGTGAAACTTTTGGGTTCCAGACTGGGCATTGACATTTTATTACCATCGTGATTAGCAGAGGAAAAGGGTGAAAGAATATGCTTTACTCACCCAAGGAGTTTGACTGAATGAGTTTTCCATTTAGAGCCTGTTTTCTGGGAGCGTCTGTAGATTCCCTCTTTGTAGAGGAAAAAATCTTCATACACTTTCATTATAGCTAAAAAAACCAAGAGGAGAAATCAAGCACAGCCAGCAAATATTGCTTCTATTGTTTTTTGTTCCTTGCGTTTTACCAGTAAGATTTTTGTTGTGTGTTGGACTGTACTTTGTAATTTGTAATTACACTAAACGCACTAATTGCTCAGAAATTCCCTGCTGTGAGTGAACTGAAAGAAATACTCCAAAACAGTTCTCTCAGAGGCCTCTTGTCAAATTAGGTAAGTTTCCCTGTCATGAAAATTCCCTATCATGGACACTTTTTCCAATACAGGAGGATGAAATATTGCCTGATGTAGGCTTAGATATTTTTTCTAAATTCCAGTGAAATCCAATTGAATAAAACAGATCTCCTCTCAAGGCTGATGCATAAGTTCCTCGGTTCTAATATCTGCATTTCTAAGAAAAGTATTTTACAGTGTACAGCCTGTCAAATATGGTGCAACACTATATATGCCTTTTCCTGAAACTCAGGTAGAGTTTGTTAAGTACACAGCAACCTCACTATGGAAAGCTGGGTTGTATATATGTTTATCCTAATTTTCATCTAAATGTGTGGGGAAAAAAACTTGATGTCCATAAAAACGTGAGGCCAAAGAGATGGTGTGCCAGAAATTTTTTGCAAGCAAATGAAGATTACAATTTACACTTTACATCTGTTTGTTATTCCCTAGGAATATAGTTCACTTATTTTTTAAGAAAAATTTTTGGCTTCTTTTTGACATTTGTTCTGCCACCTTAGTATCATTTGCTTTGCTATAAGGTGAGCTCTCAGATCACAGAAATGAAAATATTTTCTGGGTCTACATTACCTTTAGTTAATAATGTTAATAAGAAACATTAGCAAGCTGAACTCCAACTTCGAGTGTTTAACAGACTTAGACTACCAGACAGCTTGGAACATGAAAATTGTTCAAATCCAATTTCCTATTGTCTTGTTCCTTGGGAGTCTCATATAGCACAAATTTCACTAACCATTTTCATGTGGTTGAAGCATTTATAATACACGCATCTGGTATAGGTTGTGGCATCTAGTAAGATGAGCTCATGCTTAATTATTTTCTGCCTGGCACACTTTCAAATATCTTGAACATACCTGAATATTTTCATAAACCAGAAGGAAATTAGCTATCTTTGCAACATTTTTGCCTCTACCAGACTTGACTGAAAGCAGAAAACATGCACAACTTTTAGAAAGTGAAAGAGAATAGCTCAAAATATGGTGATAAGAGCCTATTTGCTTGACCAAAAAGATACTTTGCTAATGAGGTCACTCACATAAATAATGTATGATGATAGCAACACATGGGGAGCAAGCAACCATGATATTGCCAAAGGTGGCAAGCCTGGAAGACAGCTATATCAGTTAACAACAGAAAAAAAGTTAAATGTTTTTGGTAAACAATGGTACAGCTTTTGCTGAGCTGCCTGCAGAAGAAGAACTCACAAATATTGACCACAGCTGATCAAGTGGAAACTGGAAAAAAATATTATTCTTGATTTATGTCTGCAAGCTCAGAACTTTGTTAGAACTCTTTGGGACGGTTTCCTTTCTCATCAGTAGCCCTTAGCCTCACCAATGTATAAAGCAAGGAATTTAACTCCAGTCAATGTCCCTGTACTGCCAGGTAAAGTACCAAGGTTTCAAAGTAGCAAAGAAGCCTGTGAAGGGAGAGTTTTAACATGGTATAAAGGAGTGTAAAGAGGAAAGAGCACTCTCACTGGCTTTAGTCCAGGTGAGAATGTCAGAGGAGAAGAGAAGGGAATGAGTCACTCCAAAAATTACTGCAAATGCTTTCCTGAATCTTGTTCTGATACTTTGGCCAAGAAGGGTGAAAGAAATAGTGGTGAGTGCAAGGACTGCAAAATTCAGTTCTTCCATGAGAAGACTGAAGTTAGAAGACCTCATATATTGTCAGGCTCACACATGAGAAGGTAGCTTCATTTCTAAATTACATCATCTTTTGAAATCAAGGTCCATATGTTCAATTTCAGAAAACAATTTATTCTTAATCAACTCTAAATCAAACATGTGTTCTTGACTGTGAAGAAACACTGCTTCTGCTGAATTTAAATGGAAAAGATTAAAATGTATTCCAGGACAACTTTAGTCTGTGGGGGAGAATTTTATCCATTATTACGTATTGTATCTAAATTTTGTGTATGTGTGTGTGTACATATGTAGCTATACATTTGTGTATATATGTAAAATATATCCTTAGATAGATCTATATCCACAGCAACACACTCTGCAATCAGGAGCTAAGTAATGGTACAGTCTTTGGAGTTAGGTAGACTGGATACATGAAATGTAGGATGGACAGAGAAATGCTAATTCAAAATGAAATAGTGAGATATTTGTGCCTATTCAGTGACTTTGTCCTGATATGGGCTGTGACTTGGACAGGATGAGATGATTGCAGTTCAGCAGCCAACTTTGTTCCCTCCCACATAGAAGAAACTTTGCATTTTCCAAAGTGAATGTATTAATTACTAATGAATCAGAAGAGGTAGAAATTTTCACAAGTCTGGCTGTAGCTCATGCATGAGCTACTGCAGTCATGCTGAGTTGTAAGATCTATGCATATAAACAAAGAGTGTTATGATTAATTCCAATATGGATTCCTCTGCATAAAATTGTTAAATAAGAATTTGTCTCTAAGGTACATAAAGACACAAACCCCTAAATAGAGTTGCTACTGAAAGAATTGTACATTTCAGTGAGGTGCTTGAATTCCTGGGGATATTTAAAAGGCATGTATATGTGGTGCTTAAGGACATGGTAGAGCTAGGTAATGGTTGGGCTTGATGACCTTAAAGGTTAAAGTCTTGTCTAGCCAAAACTATTCAATAGTTCTGTGATTAATGCAGCCTAGTTCCTTCTCCTGACCTTTTTCTTGTGTCAGCAAAGTAAATACTAGAGTTTCTCCCAAGAGCATGATAGCTGAAATCTAAGTTTTGTAGGGCCAAAACTTTGATGTATTTCCAAAAGTGTGTTAACTTTTCTTTTGACTGAGGCTGACTAATGTAGCATAAAGGATTTTTTTTTTTTTAAAGGGCAATAATGGATTGTCCATTTGAACGTTTTCAAAGCATTAATAAATCACTCTATTTGAAATTGGACTAAGAAACTAATATTTAATTTTTGCATTTGAAAGTGTTAATTGCGCGGTTCCTGTGCCATATAAAAGAATGACATATGTCAGAGGGAAACTGTCATTCAAACATGAATGGCTCAGATATTGCAGCACTCCCTTCAGAGGACAGCAGGCTTCCAGGATTGTCTTCAGCCAGCCAGGGAATCCATCCCAGCCCTAGACAGCAGAGCTTTGCTAACATTTAACTCCTCCTGCACAGCCTTAAATTATAATTTCATCAATGAGCAAAGACCTGGAAGGAAATGGCACATTTCCATTGCAGAGATTTTGTGAAAATTGTTCAATAAATCCAGCTCAAGGTCATTTTACACATGGACTCTGACACAGTATAGCTGCCTTTAGGGCCACTGGCCTACCAAATATCCCTGGATGAGGTGCAGTGCTTTTTTTTTTTTTTTTTCCTTCTAGTGTGGAATGCATGTTTTCTGTTATTTTTATACAACTAAACTGTGAAGTTTAATTATTTAAATAATAATGTCATAATCTTCCAAACTTACCATACCTTGCACTGGTCCATTGTCCATAATTTCTTTCATTATATGGGTTTCCTGAAGGGAGGTGAGAGGAGCAGCAGAGAGGCCAAAGGAATATAATGCATTCCATTAAATAAAATTAAAAATGATACTAATCTATCATTTATATATATATAATAAATGCACCATTGTACTTGCACTTCTAGAGGATATTTGGTTTATCAAATGAACAAGACCTTCAGAAGCACATTCAACAAGTACTAAAGCAGATTTATAACCTCATACTTTCTTTTTAATCTCTAATTTCTATAGAATCACAGAGCAGCAACTTTAAAGGGGTGATGTAAAACTTAGAAACCATAAACAATTCAAATTCTTTTAAAAATATAAGGGGGGAAAAAATGTAAAATTCACAGCTCTAGTCTTCAAGTAAAGTGAACATATTTCCATATGCCTCATAGTTTACAAACCCCAAAGGAGAAAAATATATGAACTTACTTTTGAGGAGACCCTGTAGTGGGAGGCACACCGGTATAACCGATTAGACTCTTCTAGAGCATTGGGACATGGCCCATTTGTATAGTTGCTTCCATATTCACTTGACACATAACAGCGATTTTTACCTGCTGGCTCTAGGTGACTGTTCCAAAACGATGGATAACAAGCATAGGAAACAACTCTGTTCAGATAGTGGGGGAGGGAAACAAAAACAAACCCAAAAAAATTTGATAAGAAGCTTCTTACTTAAATATTTTTGCAATCTTATTTCAAGCATTTAATTATTTCACCACTGTTATATTTCAAGTGAATTTACAGAGTCCCTAATTCTTAAAAAATGTGATTGTCTCACATTATCAACTGCAAAGAATTTGCTTCAATTCACATGCACGATCATTACGTTTCACCTGCAGCAGTCCTCTCCCTACACTTCTTCAAACACAACAAGAAAATGTGTTTCAGCACTTGTTACCTAGTATATTCATCTCATTGGCAATGGAAGAAAGCTTGCACTGAATAAGTTCAGTACATTATCAATGTTGTTAGCATGATCTATTCAGAAAAGATGGCTTGTGGTATGGTACATTTGCAGCAGAAAAATTAGGGAAATCAACCATTTTCTAGTTTAAGCTGTATTTTCTACATAAATGCTCATGAAAATCTACATGTCTCTTTTAGCTAAAACATCCCTGATTTTCCATTTTTGTGACAATATAAAACAAACATTTGTTCAGGTTTTGTAACATTTGTTGAGATAAAAAGCCTTTTTTTTTT
>VWZI01018461.1:0-49339 GCA_013396835.1 Psilopogon haemacephalus | reverse complement strand
CCCCCCGCCACCCCTTTTCTTATCTCCTGTTTAAGTAGAGGAGAAGAAATGTGAGGGGGAGTGTGGACTGAGTGGGGGGCCCTTGTGCTAAACTAGTTTTCTACATGATATTGCTAGATGTTTCTAAAACAATAGACACATTCCAGTGATAATGACATGAAGGCCTCTGAGAGTGTTTATTTTAAAGGCCATAATGTTTGCCAAAGCAGAATATTTTAAAATAAGCAGTCCTATAAAAAGTATATATATTTAACTAGCCCACCAATAGTACTGAACCTTCTGAATGTGAAGAACTGAATGCGAGTTCCATGCAGTATGAAGGAAACTTATGTTTACCTGAGTATACTTAGTTGTTAGGATCTTTACAAGATGAATACAAACATGCTTCAGCTACTCCAAATAAGACATAGCATTTTCCTATTAGTATTTGGTATCAGAAAAATCAACCCTAAATAGAAAGTCATTTTGGTTACTTCTTTCTGCCCAAACCAGACCAACACAACCAGAAGCTGCAGAAAGCAGTGATTCTGCCTACACGAATAGGCATTGTCCATCTAAGGTTGTTAAGCTGTTAAACTATTTTTGCTTAGTTCTTCAATCTATTCACTGGCAATCCATTTTAATCCTTTCTGAAGGTATTCTGGATTTCCAGATTTCCAACAGGGAATGTTATTTATTTAGGCCAAAAATACAAGGGTCATTATTACCCATTCTAAAGATTGTTATGCTTTTATTCTATAACCGAGTAGAAGGAAACCTTTGGTTTATACATATGTGCATTTATAATGCTTATAAAATGCCCATCTGTATGTGCATAATTGTTCTAGTCACCACTGCTCACATACTTCCAGAAGAAATACAGTATTGTTGCTGAGTACAGTCAAGCCTGCAGGGCACCTAAGGTCAGCAAATTCAGTCCTTGGAGCAGTTTGTACCATAACCAAGGCAGGAGTAGGTGATTGCAACCTAGAGAGGGTTGCAATCATATGACACCTATTTCTCCAGTGCACTTAGAAACACCTCAGAGGGAGACAAGAGAAGAGAAATTAATTCCTGGGGTTGGCATTTTTTTTCCTCTGCTGCTTTCAGTTGGATTGTCCCACATGGAGTTGTCACAGTTTCTGCACAGATTATTCTTATTTCTGTTGCTTTTGAAGTGAAGCACCAAATGATGCACTGACACATTGGAGCTGTGTGACTCATTCTGATCTAAGAGTCACTTCTAAAGTTTTCACTAGAGTTTCTGCAGTCAAAATTAGCATAATTCAACAACTTCTTGCTGAAACACAACTTTGTATATGGTGAAGCATCAGCATGAAAAACATCATGAAGAAGACCTTGCCAAAGGAGTCACAAAAGGAAAAGGACAAATAATGGTGAATATGTTCATGTGCACATACATGGATATGCATTTTTTAAAAAGCAAGCAGCATCCAGGGAGAAGCAGTGAAAGTCTGCAGTGTGTTCATAAATTTGTGGCAGAATTAATCTGCAGTCATGCTTATGTGTTTGATTTAATGAAAACTTTTGTGGGGAGTTGTGAGATGAGAACATAATTTAAAGTATTATATTATGTAATTAATATTATACACTATATTAACATGATATCTTAATATAATACATAACTATATAACCATATAATATATCATATTAATATATCATATTCAATAAGTTGGTCAAAACTAGTAAAAGTAATATCCTTATGAAGTGCTAAGAGCCCAACATACAAATCAGAACAAGACATGATTAGAAGCAGTATTTGCATTCATGCATGTAACATTTTTACTACCTGAAAATGAAGTATTTTTTCCTCATTCTTAAAGGTTATAAGTTTTAAAATTCACATAGCAGATAAAACTGATGCTTTCAAGCCACACTGATTCCTCCTAAATGATGGCTTGTAAATGAAATGCCTAAAATCAAGAATAATTAGAAATAGAGCACAAATTTGGGGTGTTTAGGAGGAAGACAGAAAGAGTTAAACAGCAATTCAACTCTGCTTGTAGCAGATTTCACTGCTAATTGGGTGCCCAGTGAGTCTGAAAATCATCTCTCAGTGGTGGCCTAACCTCACTGAGTTTTATGGAAGTTTTCCATTAACTTCGCTAGGGATACTTTAACCCAGCATCTGATTTTCCTGAATATCTATCAAAAAGCACACTTTGGAAATCAGAAAACTAGAAACTTTAAAACAGTATTGAATATCTGCTGTGAAAATTTACAAGCCCACAAAGAAAATCAATGTGCTTTTCTCCCTGTTGCAGGGTATGGAGATAATGATAAAAAAATACTGTAATATACTGACAATTCACAGCTGTGCTCTGGTGAGCTGAGGTATCCTGTCTGTATGTTTCCAGGCTTTCATTGGTTTGAAAGGCTGCTTTGCACACCAATGTTACGCTGGTACAGTGGCACTGTACAGTCAGGGAGCAATATTCCCACTATTGTGTTTGGACTCGACCTATGGAGGTACCTTCCAACTCCTAACACAGAATCATAGAATGGTTTAGGTTGGAAGAGACCTCAAAGATCACCCAGTTCCAACCCCCTGCCATAGGCAGGGACACCTCCCACTAGAACAGGTCACTCAAGGCTTCATCCAACCTGGCCTTGAGCACCTCCAGGGAGGGAGCAGCCACAACCTCCCTGGGCAACCTGTTCCAGTGTCTTGCCACCCTCACTGTGAAGAACTTCCTCCTAACATCCCGTTTAAATCTCCCATCTGCCAGTTCCCCTCATCCTGTCATTACAAATCCTTGTGAATAGCCTCTCCCCAGCCCTCCTGTAGGCCCCCTTCAGATAGTGGAAGGCTACTGGATGAGTCCACAATCTGTAAGTTTGCAGACAACAAGAAGTTGGGAGCCTGTGTCAACCTGCTGGAGGGCTGGAGGGTTCTGCAGAGAAACCTGGACAGGCTGGATAGATGGGCACAGTCCAATGCCATGAGTTTTAACAAGGCCAAGTGCCAGGTTCTGCACTTTGGCCACAACAACCCTTGGGGGTACAGGTCGACAGGAGACTAAACGTGAGCCAGTAGTGTGCCCAGGTGAACAAGAAGGCCAATGGCATCCTGGCCTGTATCAGGAATAGTGTGGCCAACAGGACCAGGGAGGTCATTCTGCCCCTGTACCCAGTGCTGGTTAGGCCACACCTTAAGTACTGTGTCCAGTTCTGGGCCCTTCAATTTAAGAATGATTTTGAGGTGCTTGAACATGTCCAGAGAAGTGCAACAAGGCTGATGAGGGGCTGGAGCACAGCCCTATGAAGAGAGGCTAAGGGTGCTGGGGTTGTACAGCCTGGAGAAGAGGAGGTTCAGGTGAGACCTTATTGCTCTCTACAGCTACCTGAAGGGAGGAAGTAGCCAGATGGGCTTGGTCTCTTCTTCCAGGTAATCAGTGACAAACAAGAGGACACAGCCTCAAGCTTCAACATGGCAGGTTTAGGCTGGAAGAAGTTCTTTAGAGAAAGAGTGATTTCCCATTGGAATGGGCTGCCTGGGGGGAGGTGGAGTCACCATCTCTGGAGGTGTTTAAAAGGAGACTGGATGAGGCACTTAGTGCTACGGTTTGGGTAACTAGAGGGTGTTTGGTTGGACTTGATCTCAAAGGTCTTTTCCAACCTGGTTAATTCTGTGATTCTGTTGAAAAACTTCCCATCTTTGCTTAAACTCTGTGGGTAGTTCTCATAATAGCCCTGAGAAGCTGCTTGTGTTCCACAGAGACCAGAAGAGGGACTGAACAAGCATTCCCAGCCCCATCTCTTCCACCTTCCATGAACGTGGCCTGGATCAGCAATGACATGATGATCTTTGAGGTCTCTTCCAACCTAAACCATTCTATGATTCTATGACATGAACAGCAGGAGCAAGGAAGGGATGGTACCTCTGTACTGGGCACTGACGAGGCCACACCTCAAATCCTGGGTTCAATTTTGGGGCCCTCATGCCAAGAAGGACATTGAGGGTCTGGAGAATGTCCAGGCAATGAAGATGGTGAAGGGTCTGGAGAACAGAGGTGGTGAGGAGTGGCTGAGGGAACTGGGGTTGTTTAATCTGGAGAAGAGGAGGCTGAGGGGAGACCTTATTTCTCTCTACAAATCCCTGAAAGGAGATTGCAGTGAGCTAGGGTTTGGTCTCTTCTCCCTAATATCAGGTAATAGAATGAGAAAAGATAGCCTGAAATTGTGCCAGGGGAGATTTAGGATGGACATAAGAAACAACTCTTTGCTGTGAGAATAACCAGGCATTGGAACAGGCTATCCAGGGAAGCAGCGGAGTCACCATCCCTGAAAGTGTTCAAGCAATGTTTGGCCATGGCATTTTGGGACATGATTTAATGGCCATGGTGGTGTTTGGTTGAATGTTGGGCTTGATGATCTTGGAGGGCTTTTCCAACAAATGTAATTCTACGACAACACAATGCTACTCCTTCATGAGCTTCCAGTTCAGCCAAGCTCTTAAACTCATCACAAGTGAGCAGAAAGAAGCAATTAAATATAAAGGAGCTAAGCCTAAGTAAGGAGGCTAGAGCGACCATCAAGCCTATTCCAATCTAACCAGGGGAGGCACCAGGCCCCTCTGCCTTTTGTCCCATTCCCTTTCACCCACTGTGTACCATCAGGACTCACCACTGGTGAGAGGAAAAGGATCCTCTGTCCAGTGGGGCAAGCTTAAGACTTCTGCCTTTCCTGGGGCCAATTAAAAAGGAGAGTGGGCAGGGAGGGAAAAGTGGTCACACTTGGGGTGGGAGTAGACTCCAACAGAATCCAGGTGCTCTGGTTTGGACATAAAAGGGGTAAAATGCAGTGTGGGGTGGCAAAGGGGCAGATAGGGTGGAAGAAGTGGAGTGTTGAAAGGAAGGAGATGCAAAGAGAAAAATGGGGTAAAAGAGGAAGATGAAAAGAAGGAGATGGAAAGAAAAGGAGGAAGATGGGAAGAAATAGGAGATGGAGAGGAAAGGAGATGGGAGAGAGGTGGAATTGAAAAAAAAAATAAGATGGTCCTGCTCTGGCAGCTGACTCTGCTTCTGACTAGAAAATCTTCTGAGGTCACTTCCAGCCCCTAACATTCTGTGATACACCAGCACAAGGTCCCGTGTGGGTACAGCTAGTTTGATAATGAAGTGCTCATAAAACTCCAGTCTGCTTTGCTTTCCTTAGAGAAATAAGCTAACTCTTGTATACTTAAACTGCCTCTGCAGAACACACTTTGCTACTAACCACATTGCTTCAAGTTACAAAAAATAATTAAAAAAAAAAACAAACAACAAAACCCCATCCAAACAGAAACAAAACCAAATAACAAGAAAACAAGAACAGTTTTCTGATATATGAAGATTCTTATTACTACAGGTTCAGGGTGGCTATATCCATGCAGAAATAACAGTCAAAGAGAATAGAAGACTAGGAGGTTGTCCTGATACTGTGTTCTTTAGGGATTTTCCTTTAAAAATTAAAATGGATCATTAAAATGGATCTCTTATCTCCACTGCAAAGTCTTATGCTTCTGTCCTTAGCATGACAGGCAAGAAAACAGCACAGTGAGAAAGACTTGTGCTTGCTCTCTTAATAATCTAAGTTATTGGTCAAAAAGAGCCTGATCTTCCAGTTACAGAAAAGTGTTGCTTTAAATATTAAGCTGTCATACTCATTTCTTCATGAATGAAGCTTTTGCCTTTACCACCATGAGGTGGTGGTGGGACCTTTGTTGAGTAAACTCTGTTACTGCACACAGTAATCACTGTACCGGGTTAGAGTGTATCCCTCCCCCAGTAGAATAAACTCACTACAACACACTTCTTTTTTCTTTTTCTTTGTCTTTTTGAAAGTCGGGGGAAAAATGAAATTGTATTTTTTATAGTTTAAAGTAAATATAACAGCTCAAATGGCCACAATCACTCACCCAAAGGGTCTCCCACTCAAAGCTTCTGTCAAAAGTAGTTTAGTGTTTAAACCCTGACACACAAAGACTGAAAAACAGTCAGTGTAAATTCTTGCCATCACAATACCAAACCCTTGTCAGAGCAAAAGTGGTTTGATATATTTGAAGAAGTCAGAATGATGACTTTGTATACTGTGTTCACACAAATAACAGTGCTTTGGTCTTCATATCCTCACATTGCCACGTCAGCTATGATGTTTGATGCATTATATCTGACATTCTTTTGCTCTATCCATGGTTTCTTTGGTTGTTTTTTAACTTTGTTTTAATTTTAACTAAAATTGAAAGTTGACAAACAGCACGCCTGACATCTTTGTCAGTATCAGGTATATCAAAGATAGTAATCCATGAGAGTAAATGAAAATTAAGAGGAAATAGATTTTGTTGTGGAACAAGAAGTACAACATTAATTCTGATAATGTGAGGAACAGCAGAACATAGTCACAGAGTCCTGGAAGCCATATCCATGTACATCAAATTCAAGGATCTGAGCAGTAACAGGCAGCACAGATTTGCCATGGCAAATTATGCTTCTCCATGATGAGATGACAAGATGAGACAATCTGACCATGATTAAATTACTGGCTCCAAGGAGAATAAGAAAAACAGTGGGTACCATTCAACTTGACTTTAGCAATGTTTTCAGCATGGTCTCCTGTGGCGTCCTTCCCATTTAATGGACTAGATAAGGTCAAGATAAGGTCAATATTGCTTATAAGGTCAATAACTGAACTGGATTGGCATGCTGAAAGATCAACAGATCAAAGTGACTGGTGTCTGCTTACTAGTGCCATTCCTCAGGAGTTAACACAGCAGCTACACTGTTTTGCATCTCTATTAACTATGTAGACAGTGAGACTAAAGGCAACCTCAGTAAATTTGCAGAGATGCCAGATTTGTGGAGATATCGGATCGGTAGGGAGTGGTTAGCACACGGGGCTGCAATTCAGAGAATTGACAGGCTAGAGAAATTAACTGGCAGAAACCTCATAAAGTTCAACAGAGGCAGATGCCAAACCCTGCTCTGAGCTGGAACTGCCCAGGCAGCAGCACCGGCAGGGCACTGAGCATGTAGAAAGCAGTTTCACAAAAAGTGACTTGGGAGCCTGGTGAGTAGAATGTTGAACATGGCTCAGCAGTGGGCCCTCTCAGCAAACACAATCAGCACTGGGCTGTGTTAGCAAGAACATAGCCAAGACATTATGAAAAGTGCTTATTCCCCTCAAATTGTCACTTGTGAGGCTACACTTGGACTAATGTGTTCAGTTATGTGATTGCCAGTAAAGGCACTGACAAACTGAGAACTCCCAGTAGAAGGCACTTAGAAGGCTGAATAAATTATATGCAAGGAGGGGCAAAGGCAGCTGAATTTGTTCAGCCCAGAGAAGAGAAGGATCTATTTTATCTTATTGACTTCAACTACATAAGGAGAGATCATAGAAGAGACAGAACAAGACCTTTCTTAGAGCCACACAGCAAAAAGCTGAAAGATACCAGTCAGAAGCTGTACCAAGGAAAGTGCTCATTTGATAAAAGAACAAAATGTTTGACTGTGAGAATGATCAAATGAAATGACCTGTTGCAAGAAGGTTTCTGGAGACATGGCCTGAACAGTCTGAACCGATTTCAGATTTAGTCAGGCTTTGAGTGGAACCTTGGATTAGATAACCTTGAAAAGTTCATTCCAGTTTAAATCATTCTGTGTATCTATAAATAATTATGTGTAATTTAAAAAAAAAACCTTCTAGCTGTTCATGTGAAGTTTGAGAGATGTTAACTTTTTTTAGTTCAACCTGAAGGAAGAAAGATCTAGGTACACACCTTGCTACAGTATTGTGTTCTGGCACAAGCTTGGGCTGGGATGATTACAGTTTGCTTTGTAGAAAGACAATGTTTGATTCTTTTGAATATTCAAAATCTTGTCTCATACAACTGGCTGCTTACTTAAGGTTGTTTAACATGAAGATCCTGTATCCCAAGAACCATAGAAGTTTTGGGTCTGCTTACGGTATTGACTTGGATAGGGAGGAAAAAAAATTCCTTCCTCATTTGTCTTGCTACCATTTTCGCCAGTTGAATTACAGCCAGTGACAACTTTTAGATGCAAAGAGGCTTACACAGGAGCTAGGTGGTTGTAGAGTTTTCTCACTGGGAACCCTCTTTCCAAATAGTCTTCATTTAATTCTTCAGGAAAGCTTTGTAGTGCATGATTTAAAGAAGGTGTAAATAAGAGTGATAGTCTTGATGAAATAATAACCTGACCTAGGTCAGAGCTAAATATCTCTTGTGAAAGGTCAGAAACAATTGTAATTCAATTGTAACACAAGCAACATAAACAGATAAAATATTTACCCATGTGTTTTTAGATATCTCCAAGCACCATCAATACTTCCACCATTACATCCATGTTGATTCTTGGTATCACAAGAGATCAAATTCTGAGCAGAAAGGTTGTCTGTGAACTGACCCTTGGAATGAATTGCTATTCTATCTGCTGCAACACCTGTTTTTAAATAAATTTTCTGTTATCAAAAGCAAATAATTACTCACAACTTCATGCTGTTTATTGTGAAAGAGGGACTGGAATGCAGCCACAGTATTTTCTACCTGTGCAGATATCTTTACAAAACAATACTGATACAAACTGCACAGGCTTTAAAAAGAGCATTGTGAAACTGCGAAGAATCATGAACAACTTGGCTGTGATATAAAGTCATAGAATTGCTATAAAGTCATAGAATTGCTGGTTATCATAAAGTCCCACATGTCTAAAAAGCAGTTGAAGTATTTACAGAATTTGATCTGATAGTCTCTACCATGCTTATAAACACATCTTCTTCTCTGGTTGACTTCAGTAGAAGATGCAAATACTTCCCTGCCCCTCCCCTGCCTCTCTGCAGCTGAATCTTTTCATTTTTCCTTCCTTTATTTGAGAGGGGGGAATTTTTTACTAATTAATTTAAAAAATATTAAAGTCTCATGATGAGAAAATTCAGGACTGAAAGTAAGCATTTATTTTACCATAAAAATATTTAAAATTCTAATAATTATGTGTAAACATGGGACTCCTTGAAATTCATTCCCTTATCACACAAAGACAGTTGTAATTCCGGGTACTAATCTATTATGCATTGATTAAAAAGCAGACTAGATGAACTAAACTGTAGACTAAATTAAGCTATTTCTCCTTTCTTCAACAAGTGACAACAAAACATTTATTTAGCCCAAATCCTGGTCCTTATTAGAGCTTCACTTGTATTTTTATTATTTTTAGCCTTTCATTATTGAAGTCAAATTTTAAACCTCTCTTGAAATCCAAAGCCCCACCAAAATCACCACTAACTTCAGTGAGCTTTAGATAAGACTCCGGAACAGAGAAAATGCTGATGGCAGCTGACAACAGTTGTGGTTTTATCTTTGTGAGGTGTCATGTGATAATTAATTTATTTTCACATGTGTAAAAGCTTTTTGCTGAAGAGTTTTGCAATACTTACAGGAGTTACTCATGAAAAGAGTAACAGTGTTTATCTATTCATTGAGTAACAATCTTGCAAATAAGGATTGAAAATTCAGGTTGTACATGCCAATAAACAAGGCAACTCATAAATGTTAGCATTGGAAATTATTCTGTGAATTAAAATCAAAAGACAAATTTATGAAAGGGGAAATTAAGACAGTATCTGGAAAGTCTTTCCTTCAGAGAACTCTGTTCATCTCTGGAGTAATCTGTCAGGAGAGCTGTTAGAAGCTCTCTTGGTTTTCTCTTTTAAAACCACACCGGACAAGACATTGGTAACAGAGTATGTTCAGTGTGGCTTTGGCAGGGTGCTAGGATTAGTTGACCTGAATTCTTCTTTTCTTACTGCTGTGATTTAAAGAAGCAGTTGCAGAAACCTGCAGCTGTGAGGACCTACTGGCCAGATCATATCATAAATATTGAGTATTTTTTCCTCTATCTTTGGATATCCCAACATTCACTAATATTTATTGCAACATAAGAAAAAAAAAAAAAAAAACTGTAGCAGCTTTGGAGAATGTGATGCAAACAATTCTGCCCATTTTCCCCTAGAACTAGATGTTTAATACATGAGGCTGAACTGCTTTACTGATATTTCTTGGCTTAGAGAATTTGAAAATATGTTCTTCCACATATATCTAAGCAGTTTCAGGTGTTTCTTCTCATAAATTTATTGAAAATATTATACTTCATTTATATGAAAGGCAAGGGTTGGACAATGGCAAATGTACAAATGGCTATTAAAAAATATAAAGCCTACATCTTTGAAGCTTAAAGGTCAAATATGTGGTTGTGCAAGCAAGGGATGCAGGTTTCTCAAATGTCACTCTACCATAGAGTGCATCAGGCAATTAATTTTCTACATTCTGTCACCAAAAATCTCTTCATATGTTTGTAAAGCAAACAAAGCTCTACAGTTTAGACTGACTTTTTAAGACTTGGGGACAAGCTGGAGAGAAAACTGTACCAATTTTCAGTGTTCTTATTTGCTGATAAAAAGTGCATGACAAGCTGTAATCACTTCATTACAAATCAGTACAAGTTTTCATCACACATCTAACACCAGTGATATTTTTTGAAGGATATAAATGTATTACTTGCGGTTGAAAAAGCCCAGGATGCTCCACAGTTTCGCTGATCCAGAGGATCATGAATCCACTCAGGCCATGCGTAAGTGGCTGCAAAAAATGCTGGAAACTTTTCCTTTGGAAGTGAGATTCCCTAAAACAAAATACAGGAGGTCTGTATATGCTTCAGTTCTTAATTTTATTGCAAATTTTACCTTAATTTTGTTTTTAAATTTCTTAAGTTTTAAATGGAGAAAGCTTAAAGTGTTTGCATTTGTGGCTCTCTGAGTATGACTCTGGTGGTTACCTTGTGGCTGAGCATTGTGGATCCCATGAGAGCAGGGAGGTTCTGACACGCCACTAGCTGAGCTGGAAAGTTGAGCTCTGCAACTGCCAGCCTGAGTTACATGTCCAGTTTGTCTCTGATTAATATCTCAGACAACAATTCCCTATGAAACATGCTATTTATGAACCAGCTGGCATTTTTGGGAAAAGCCTTCAGATGCAAATAGCAGTCAAGTCCCTGTTACCTGATTCTCTTTGATACATGGCTGCAGGTAGGAAATCTTAGCTACCATGAAAGAGAATCAGTACAGTATATCATTGATTTGCCTTTTACACACAGGTTTTTCAATTTTCAGGACTTTCTGTCTTTCTGCAATGACTGATTTTCATTCTGCTTTGAAGTCTGAGGTTGAGCTGATGAGAATTCATGATCTGCTCACTAAAGACATTTGGACAGCCATTTTTGGCATCTTCATCTCTCAGCCTTAATTTATGTCCACCAAACTTTGCACAGATATCTGCATATGCAAGAGCCACCTGGTACAACTGCTGATACTCTGCCCTCTGTGCAACACGTCAAAACCATTGACCCATTGCTTTGTTAGTGTTGAACTTTATGGAATGCTGTACAGGGAAACAGAAATTGCCATACAGAATTTCAGCATTAGTCCTTCCATCCTATCAGTTTTTCTCAAACAACTGGGGATAGTATCTCTTCCAGAGGAAAACACAATATGAAAAATATAAGCAAAACATTCCCTGAGGCTTCTTTTGTATAAGCAGGCTTATACCCCTAAGCCTAATGGCTTCTACCCTTGCCAAATTCCTTTTTTTTTAGTTCAATTTACTTAGTCTCTCGATTCTGGGTGCACTTTTCTTTTTTTTTTTTTAATTGCATGTGTGACATATAATACTACATGCTTTTTCCTAAGATGGTTTAAACATTGGAGGCCAGTTCTTTCAAAGCAATTCGGGACTCTACAAATTTGGTTGTACCTAGATCACTTTGTTGCATACAGTGGGAAATAGCATTGCATGCTGTCCAGCCTGTACACCTGAATTTCCCAGAGCCAAGAAGGACGTGAGGAAAAAAAAGAAGCTTGGGATACAGTCCCAACAGACATATTGATACACTGTTCATATGCCTAGACCCAGTAAGTCTCGAGTGCTTCTAGGTTCGCTACGTTAAATGCCGGCAAGTGAGTCCTGAACACCGTTAATGTATACTGCAAGCATTAAGGCACTTGAGTGTTTTTTAAAGTTTTACTCCCATCCATAACAAGTCAGCAATCTCTTAAATACTGCTAAAATACAGATCTTAATATTTTGCTCAATCATTTTCAAAAGTCTTCTTTTTTCAAAAGCTCATTAGATATATGGAACTTGTCCCCTCAAATGACACACAGAAAATCACACTCGCTAGCTTATCATTATTTGTGTTCTTATTCAAGAAGCACAAAGGCAAGATTTAATGTGAAGATGGATCACATGGGTGAAACCCCAGGCAAATAGTATTTCTTCTATATAAGACAACTCAATGTCAACAAGCAAAGAAGCAGAATTTGGCAAAGGTGGTTTAGCACACTTACATGGGCAACCATTTACAATGTTGCAAATGAGGCAGTTAAGAAAAGCCAAATTCAAAATAGATCTTTGGTCTGAGACAATGTGCTACTTTACACAATCCTAAACTACTGCCAATGCATTTTGTAGCCTTATATTGTAAGTCCCACAACAAATTCCTCCTTAAATCTCAGTCTTGCCATTTAGGGATGCAAGACTGACCTGTAGCCAGAAACATTAGCTTTTTGTCTGAGTAATTGCTACTCTGGTATCAAGAAGCACTGCTGTTCTGTGACAAATAATAAGTCTAGACAATTATTTCTCAAAGTATGCACCATGGACCAGCATCAGACAGTACAACACAATCTGTAAAATGACTGGCAAACTATTTTTAGACCTTCATATGTATTCTCTGCAATGCAGAGAAGTCTAGCCAAAGCAGAAAAGTAAGAGACCATAAAACAAACTTGTACTTCAGTTGACTTCTTAATAAAAGCTAAATGGCCAATCAGAGCAAAATATATGTAGATTACTGAATTTGCAAATGTGGAACAAGAGTTTCTGAGGGAAAGCAATATGTTTTACATAGGAGTTTTGTTTGGTTGGTTTGGATTTTTGTTTTGTTTTTACTATAGGAAAAAGAACATCACTTGCTCTCTAAAGGTAAAATAGGAATTGATGGCTTTCAGTTTGCAAGAGGAAAATCTGCAACTGCTGAGGTTTTTGCTGTGAAAAGCCATATATCAGAGGAACTGTACATTTTGTACCTTCACTTTTTTTTTTTTAATTAGTTACTTAATAAGATAACTTCATTCAAATTGGTGGCTTATTACTAAACTAAGCATTGAATTTCATTGTAAAATGGCACTTAGGTGAGCGCTTTGTTGCCAGCAGGTGCAGATTCCACCATTGCAATGTCTCTCTTGCCGGAACACATACTGACAGAATTCCACCAAACATATGACAATGATGTTTGTTTGTTTGTTTGTTTGTTTCTTTGAAGGTTATTATTTTTTTACTACATGAAACTTCAAGAATGATTACAATATCCCCTGCAGCAAGCAAGCATTTTTAAAATGCCTTCTCACATAACACACATGACACTATTAGAAGCTTTGTCTTTTTCAGGACCCACAATAGTTTTAGCAGTATATTTAGCTGTCAGTCTATGCTCAGATCTAGCAATACTTTGAAGCAAAGAATACTCAGTTCAGGTTTAATTCTTGGTTTCATAACCTTGTCTTTTAGGTATTCTACTCTGCCATCACATTAAACTAACTTTCTAGACATAAGTGTTTCATTATTGAGCAGATATAGTCTGTAGTCCGCAACAAAGCTTTTTAAACACTAGTGAGAACGAGGACTCTGCTGTAGATGTAAAGTGGTTAACACAGAAGGGCTTTACACTGATTTTTAAATTTTTTAAATTTTTTTTTTAATGCAATTGGGTAGGGAGTGCCTTCCACACAGAAATTCTTTTTCTAAGCATCTCCAAAAGGCAGTTGAAAATAATCAGAAGTGCAGACATTTAGGTATCAGAAACTACCAATTATTCCCAAAACAGTAGACAAGTAGCATGCTGAAGAAATGTATTTTTAATTTAAAGTATTTTTTTATTTTAAGTTGTACTCGATGAATGAATAGCTTTGTTTTTTCTTTCTACATTAGCAGAGCTACTAGGTTTCAATCAGGTCAGCACAAGATAGAGGAAAACAGTCCTGGACACAAACTGTAGCATTTTTATCAACTAAATACATGACTTTGCGCAAATGACTTGCAGTTTTCCCACTTGCAAAATGGGAAAGGCAATAATAATCCCAGAGAATGAAAGAACATTTAATTAGTGCTAATTTATCCATAGTAAGTAACTAGTACCTTGGCTTGTTCTCAGTAAAGTCACTTAAAGGCCAAGGTTTTGAGAATGTTTCTGAAAAACAATAAAAAGTCATTATTTCTGAATTTCATCATTCATATCTTTTTATTCTCTTCTGAGCTGTCAACTAGTTACAGGTGAAGTTTAGTGGAAACAATGTCATGAAAATTGACTTGTTTTTATTTTGGTTTTTGGTTTGTTGTTTTTTTCACTTAGGACTTTGTAAATGTGCTTGCATGCATCTCAAAATATCAAACTATTCATACAAGGTGAAGCAGGAGCAAGAGTCTCTGAAAATCTGGTGGGATGCCTGGAAGCTAACTCCACGGCTACTCTTGGTTTGCTAATTGGAAAGATTTGTCAATTTACTCACAGTGAGCCAAATGCTTGCTATGAAATTGTTGGATCATGCAGTGATGGTAGAACTGGAGCCTACTATGAGTGAAGAATTTTTTTTTTTCTGGTGAAATATTAAAATGTGGCAGATAGGAAGCTTCCAAAGGCAGAAAAAGGCACTAAAAAAATGCATTCTAGAAAACTGTAGAAGGGCACACAAACAAGGACATGTAGAGCTTTGCAGGAAGTTTAATAAAACATATTTTAACATCAGCACTTGCTAAAACAGAAACCACTGGGGTAAGAGTGAGAAACGATCAGTAGAAGATGGGCTCATGTAATTCAGAACAGTTTTCTGCAAGCTCAGAGAATTCTCCAGAAGCTTGGAAAGTCATGTGGAGATTATTATTGTATATTTTTAGCTTTTGTACGTAAAGAGAAAGATTTCTTAGAATCCTGTGCAAAGCTTTTCCTTCTAGCAATATGTAGGAGTACTTGATAGCTAAATTCATGAATGAGCAAAGCTGGATTTCTGGAGAAGGATGTATTGAACCTCCTTAGGTGTCTGACAGTGCTAAATGTAGTTGGGTAGTGGCTCACAGATTTTGGTAAAAGAGAAATGAAACAAAATATATCTGAGAAATGGATCAGTGGAACAAAGTATGTAAGTACTGTACAAGTTAAAGAAGCTGCAGGAAGTTTAATGACAATTATTCAAAAGGCTGGAGACAATGCAAGACCACTGAGTGACTGTATACTCCATACTGAAAGGAAAAAAAGGAGATACCATAAATAATTTTTTGTAACCTTCCCTTTCTTGTTTTTCTGGGTGGTGTTTGATTCACCTAGCTAGATACTTATCAGCGTAGATGTCAATCTTTGTCTAGGTACATGATATCCACTTTTTGCTTCTGCTATATTAGCATCACACAAGGAAAAAATGACAATGAAAAACAAACCTCAATTCTCTTAAGTCTCAGTGCAGTTCACTGATAAATTTGTTGCAGATACCTACTAAATATTGCTATTAACTATTTTATGTCATTGCCTTATTTTGACTTGCCATCTTCTACTGGAATGGATCCTTCTTTAGCTGCAAAGAGTAGCCTAGCAAAACTCCATAGCTTAATTTCTGTGAACTTCTTGCTCTGACAAGTCTTTTCAGTTGAAAAAGACCTTGGCAATCATCAAGTTATTCATCAACCATTATCAAAGTAGCAAGTCTGGTGGCAAACCACACTCCTCAAGATCACATCTGTGCATTTTTTAAATACCTCCAAAGAGGGGTGGGGATTCAAGCCCCTCTGTGGGGAACCTATTCCAGTGTTTGATAACCTTTTCAGTGAAAATATTTCTTCCGACATTCAATCTAAACCACCTCTGGTAATACCTGAGGCCATTTTCTCATCCTATCACTTCTTAATAGGAAGAAGAGACCAACATTCACCTCACTTCAACCTCTTTTCAGAGAATTGTAGAGAGTAAGAAGGTCCCCTCTCTGCCTCCTTTTCTCTAAGTTAAACCATCCCTGTTCCCTCATCTGCTCCTCATAAGACCTGTTCTCCATAGCCTTCACCATCTTTGCTGTCCTTCTCTGGACCTACTCCATCACCTCAGTGCCTTTCTTAAAGTGAGTGCCCCAGAATCAAACACAGGACTCAAGGTGTAGCCTCACCAGTGCTGTGTACAAGGCCATGATCACTTCCCTGATCCTGCTTGTCACACTTGTCCTGATACAGCCCATAATACTCTTGGCTTCTTGACCACCTGAGCACACTGCTGTCTCATTCCCAGCTGGCTGTTGATCACCTCTAGGTCTTTCTTTGCCAGGAAGCTTTCCAGTCACTCTTTCCCAAGCCTGTAGCATGGCATGGGGTTGTTGCTACCCAGGTCCTGGACCCAGCATTTGACCTTGAATCTCATATGAGATAGCTTGGAGAACTATTCTGGAAGCTTCATATTCAACATAAAGCATTTCAAGATAGATTCTTGAATCATAATATTATAAATCTTAATATTTATTTTTCCATTTGATAAAGTTATTTTAAAAATTGACTACTGTGGATGATACTTACTGGAATTTCCCTCATATTCAACAAGGAATGAGATGGAGGAAATGTGCCCAGGCGCTTTTTGAAACCTTCTTCCAATGTCATTCCCCAGAACTGACTGTAGTTGTCAGCTTTCCATCTTCCTCACAGATGGAAAATAAACAAAACTCATGTTAGAGATAAAACTGGTGTTAATACTTTGCTTCTTCTTAAGAGCACCACTAATGATAACATGCAAAACTAATTTTTACCAGTTACATTTCATAGCCTTGTATTCGATATGCATGAGAAAATATTTAGCATTCACTCTTAACTCAGATGAGTGTAGAATGGAGGAACACAGCAGTATATGAAAACTGGTGATTTAAGCACATAATTTTGTCAGCCTGCAAAAGACAAGCATGCTTTGCTTCAAAATACTAGAAAACAAGATGCTCAGTCATAACAATTATTGTTATCTTGATGTTGTGCTCAAATTACAGTTCAGACCAGATGGCCACAGAGAACTAATGGCTTCATGTAGTGAGTTACATAGCTTTCCAGTTCTGGTGCACTACCAGACATTGTTGAACCCATCGGAAATAGATGATGCACTCTGCCTGAGCTGTAAACCAATAATCAGACTGAGAGAAAAGGCTTCCCATGGAGCCCTGATGGGCTGCACTCATGAGTACTGGGAGTTGATCTACCACTCTGCATCATCTTTGAAAGATCATACAAAACAGACCTGTCAGCCTCACTTTGTGGCAAACATTACCACTGACAAGAGTCAGATGAAGGGTTCCAGGTACCTAGCTTTCTATCCTAATTCATCTGGTTTGGATGTCACGCATGAAATATTTCAGCACTGAGTCACAAACTGGATAGGCTTCCACAGTGAATGTAGCACCTCAGGGAGGTAACCCCACCCCTTTATCTGTCTCAGTAAAGGGCCAGCAGGCTTCTCTGGCACAGCTTCAGTGCTGGAGTGTCATTGACTACTCTGCCATACCTGAGTGAGAGGAGTGACAACTGGTAGCAAGAGAAACACTGACCCCGCAAGTTCTGATAGCTTGGTCCTCATTTAGCCTATCCTCTCCCCACACTACCTAGACTTTTGTTATGTGGAACAATGCTCTTAAGAGAAGACAAAAAATAACTACCCTAATTATGAAATAAAGACAAGAATAAAGGAAGATGACCTAAATAACTATTGCAGGGGGGAGATACTAAATTTGGAGAATGTTTTAGATAGCAGTTTATAATGTCAACTCTTTTCAGCATCTTTCCATTTAAAACTCTATAACCTGCCAGAAATTTAGGAAAGTCTCATGGATATACATTTACTGTCAAATGGCAGTAATGTTAATGGGGAATGAAGGGGTAGAGAGGACAGTGTACCTTGTAATTTGCATATGCACATAGTGACCAAGGCAGTGATTCACAATAAAACCTTAAAATAAAAGTGTTCTCACCCATAATCTCCAGAATTTATGTGTTGAATTAGGTCTTGGCGAACAAGGCACACTTCCTTTGAACACTTCCAGAGGCTGTGGAGGCATTTGCTGAAAGAGCAAGAATATCATTGAGCAGAAAATTAATTGTGAAAGAAAAAACATCCTCTCTAACAACAGGAGAGAGAGGGAGGAGGGGAAAAAATGTGTAAACAATATGAATCTCACATAGCATTTATGAAAACACATTTCTGCTTCTTGCTATTTCACTACCTAGTGAATCATAGAATCATAGAGTGGTTTAGGTTGGAAGAGACCTCAAAGATCATCCAGTTCCAACCCCCTGCCATAGGCAGGGACACCTCCCACTAGAACAGGTCACTCAAAACCTCATCCAGCCTGGCCTTGAACACATCCAGGGAGGGAGCAGCCACAACCTCCCTGGGCAACCAGTTCCAGTGCCTCACCACCCTCACTGTGAAGAATTTCTTCCTAACATCCTGTTCAATTTAAACCCATTCCCCCTCGTCCTGTCATTGCAAGACCTTGTGAATAGTCCCTCCCCAGCCATCCTGTAGGCCCCCTTCAGATACTGGAAAGATACTATAAGGTCTCCTCGAAGCCTTCTCTTCTCCAAGCTGAAAAGCCGAAAAGCCCCAACTCTCTCAGTCTGTCCTCATAGCAGAGGTGCTCCAGCCCTCTGATCATCTTTATGGCCCTCCTCTGGACTCTCTCCAGCAGTTCCATGTCCTTCCTGTGCTGGAGGAGAATCACCTCCCTTGCCCTGCTGGCAACTAAATCCCAACTAAAACAAGGTGGAAAGGTTTACAACTTGTAGGAAAAATAATATTTGAAAACTTTAGTTTTCATCTTTGTGAGACCAAACTAGGGACAAAAGAACTGTCCTGTAAATGAGATATTTTGAGGTAGTATCATTCTGGGAACCCAGAAAGGAACCATGTGGCTGTAGACACCTTGCTCCAAGGTCCCTGAGGTCCTTGTCAGGGCAGTGCAAGCTTCAGCCCTGTTTAACTAAGTGTTGCTGGAGGCCCCTGGGATGCCCTGGGACTGGAGGTGCAGGACTGTTTTTTGGATAAGCAAATTGGCTCAGGCAGCCAGCTTCAAAAGCCATCAGCATCTCTCCTGTGCCTGCACCTATACCAATTGAAAGGGATGCTCAAACAGTTCATCTTTTTCCTCACTAAATATACATATATAAGTAGTGTGTATCTTCTTCCTATATGAAATAAGGTCTCATCATTAATGCCAAAGAAACAGAGGAAGGCAGTCCTACATAATCCCCTAAACCTCAACTATATTTGCTTTGTCTGCATTCAAGTCAATGTCCTGGTCTAGGCTAAAACTGCTTTGACTAAGGTCAGAGCCAGTAGATTGACTGGGCAGAAATAGGTTACCAAGGAGGAGTTTTATGTAGTCTCATTTTTATATCTTAATAAGAGATATCTCAATTAGAAAGCTCACTGACCTCTTGACACTCTTCTAGGTTGGCTCTAATCTAGTTCTACAATACCTTAACACAGCACTACTTTTCCAACAATTTTGATCTGATTACCTGTTTAATATGAATTTAAGGATGCTCACTACCTCAATTCCTCTTTTATGGCACATGCTAAATAAAATTCAGTTTGCTGTTCTCTGAAACATTACCAGGAATTGCAGTTGTCTTTAATTACTGTTCCTTCTCCATAATATCGGCCATCTTTATAACAACCTGTCAATATAACATATAGATGTGTGAAGAAAAAAAAATAAATTTTTAAGCTTGTCTTGCTATTGAATTAGCTCATTTTGTGATATTTTGTTGAAAGTCAGTAACATCTATTTCCAGTTTCTTAGAAGTAATGAAAGCAGTTTGTAGTATTTTAATCTTTTCCACTTTATCATTCATAGTAAATAAAATCAGTAAAATACTCAAAACACTAATTTAAAAAAATTACATGCAAATAAAATTAATACTTCAAATAAGCTTATTTTTCCAGTAATAAACTTTAAAGTACTACACTTCTAATAAAACTAATTTTCTAATTCCAATTAAAACAGAAATTAGCATTTCCAGTCGCAGAATTAAAAAACCTAATAACTATTCTAAATCTTTTGGAATATATTCTTTTTCTCCAGAAGTTTAATTCCTCTTTGAACACCAGACAGCTATGTTTCGTGAAAAATGTATGTTTCATACACTCTTCAAAACCCAGTATAAAACCTAAGTGATTATTTTTCCAAACAAATACATTTTCCTTTGACACACTTCACTTTGTTTTGCAGTCTTAATAGATACATAAAGGATTCTGTGTGTTTTAAGATCTTCCACACAAACTGTATTTTCCAGTGCTCTTGAATGTCAAAGCTTCAGTAAAATATGCAACAAGCCTATGAAGGGCTTTGGATCAAGATTATAACAAATATTGTACATTTATCACATGGGTTTTTCTTTTCCAGCCTGTTTTCACAGGTGAGCCTACAGGTAGAGATCAGCTTTCTTCCCCCCTGAATGGGGGACCAGAATCTCCAAGTTCTCCTTTCTCCTCTATTTTCAAAAAGCTTAAACCCTCCTTCATATTAATATAGTGCTGTTTTTCACTAGCATTATATCAGACTTTTTCTCCTACCACAAGTGTGAAGAAAGCCAAGAGCTCAACTTTGCCTGACCTCCTTCATTGACAAGACTAGAACTGATGAATTAATTATATGTCCATCTTTTTAGTCATAAACCCAGCTATGCTAGCTAGCACTGACTTAGGTGAGGTATGTCAGCCTAAGCTGAAGTCCAAGCTTCTGCTAAAATCCAAGTTATTTTTCAGCAAATACCCAAAGCAAATTATTTCAGTGTCACAGTTTCTCAGAGTCAGCCATAAAGTCGACATCAGATAGTAGCTGCACTGAGGCATCAAGCAACACATTTCAAATATATTAAGGGAAGAAAGTATTGATGCAGCACCTGAGTGACAGCACAGAGCCTCACAAGAGCCATGCTAACATGCCTCAAAAAAACCTGGGTAAGGACAGAAGATGCTTTCTAATAACAAATACTTATGGAATCAAAAATTAAATCCATATAATTTCTTTTGTCCAACCAAATTAAAATTTAGAGGTCAAGAAGTGCTGTCTGAGGCATCAGTGGCAGAGAGCAGAGCTAAAACACACTGTTTGCATGAGAACACAGGGAGATTTTCTGGTCATGAATATATTAGGTTGAAATATTAGTATATTAAGTGGAAAATTAATTAATGTGAACATGCAGCCTGGTGGCTTTCTTATGAAAGAGATTATATGGTTTGATAATCATAGCTGGAAAGCAGAGCATTTGATAAATAAATATTTCCTTCTCAGTCCCGGTGTTCTTGTACCCTGATAATTCATACTTCATTTGCCCCTGATACAAGTAATTCTGACAGTGAATTGTCTCACTTGCAGGCCAGATCCTGAATGTGTAGTCTAAAAGCGATTAGCAGACCATAAGTATGAGATCTGGTGCCTTGAGTCTGACAGAGATTTTTATATTATCAGAGTAATTGAAACAAAAGGATAATATAAATAATAAAGAGAACCAATAACTGAAACTCAAAACAGATCTTCCAGTAACAAAATTTAAAATTATATTTTTCTAAAACCTGGATTTCTCATCAATATCTAAGGCAGGGATGTGCACAATTTCTTCTGAAACTCGTAAAAAAGCATGGATACATAAAGGCAAAGTCAAATCAGTTCCAGAGAGTTAAATGAAGACTGGCCCTCAGCAAGGTGCACTGTCATTGAATAAGTCACAGTGCAGCTTACTGCTGCAGTAGACTAAGTCAATAAATAAATGTGCGATCCAGGAATAAAGCATTGAGCAGTTTTATTGCTCCTCATTCCAGCCCATGTAAAGCACTTCAGTTTCTTGGTTTATTTGAAGAAATATGACTCGGGAAGCACTGAGAGCAAAACCAGGCAATCAAAAGATCAAAATCTTTCATGTGAGAAGTATTTTGTTGTATATGTGCTTCTACTGCTTAACCGATTCTTAGCCAAAGACAGGAGCATAGTCTCAGTTACCAGAACTCATCTAATAAACTTGCATAATTTATAAAAATGCTTCACAGTTTGTGTAATCTTCAGGTATTTAGTTATTCTTTTTTTATCTATTTTTCTATTCCAGTTCGACTTGCTTTTGCCTGTTCCTGAGACATTCAGTTCTAGAAAATTCCTTTATCGTATTTTTTTTCCTTCTGCTATACTTTGGCTGTGTTATTATTCTCCTTCTACCTCTTAAATGGCTCATGTAACAAATATCCAATAAACAGATTTTTTTTTTAAAGCTGCAGACTTTCTATCAGAGAAACACTTTAAGGATTAGATCAACAAGATCTTTTAGTTTTGAGATGAGCTATAAAAAAAAAAAAAAAAAAAGATATAAAATCACCCATGGGACAAATAAAGGTGCTTAAATAGAGTAAATATAATTGCAACCTCTGGCAGGTATGTGCAGTCCAAGAGATATAAAACAGTGAAAACACATGCATATAGTGATTCATTTTCGTGAAACAATTTGCCAGACTAGACCACAGGCTCTCAACTCAGGAGCAGAAACACTGCTAAAGGTTTATGCAAGAGCTTACAACAACCACTCGCTGATCTGTTGGAAATAAGACACATCAATGCACCAAATAAACATGAAACAAAAGTCTTTGCTTACAGAAAACATAAAACATTCCTTTAGTTGATTAGAAACACTTTGGAAAATCGAATCTATTATACAGCCTTTCTGTCACTCCCACTTATCAGATTTTGGCTGCATGCCTGTCCTAAGAGCATTGGCTCCTGAAGGGCTTGTGGTCTGAGTGCTGGAATGCAANTTTTTGAACGTTTGGTACAGTCTGCACATTTTCAGGTTGATTTGGTCTACCAATAATATGAAAATACATAGCCCTAAAATCCACAATTCTAAACTTTTCCCAGCAGCAGCAACTTGGCCTGTGTGGGAATTCAGGGAGCACCAATTGTTTATAAATATTTTTTTTGTAATCTCTAGTTCTAAAACATATAGACTGAGTATAAAGTAGTCCTGGAGGAACTTCCACTACAAACTAACTGATGAGAAACTAATATATGCCAGAAATCCTTGTTCTAGCCACATCCCTTCATATACAAATGCACCTGAGCTGTTGCACGAAAAATTGTGTCTCACAGGAAAGCTCTGCTGGATCAAAACTGTTGCAGGACATATCAGAGGAGTAACATTCAGGACAATCGTCAGTGTTCTTGGTGATTTATTTGTACTGATAGATACAAAAATGTAGACCTTGCTATTCATCTCATATTAATCTGTGAAGCTCTGTTTAAATTATTGAGATTACCCTACTTTTGACTCATAAGGTTACTGCTGAGAAATTTCAGGTGAAATAGAAGTTCTGTCCTAAGAAATGTAATCAAACCACCTCTAAAAATATGTGCCCAAAGAGAAAGAAATAACAGAAAACATACGCCTTACTCCAGTTTCATATCTAGTATCTTTGTCCACTGTGTCTTTAGTCACTTTTTTAGGATGTGTACACTTTAAATTCTAATCAGTATTTTTACTTCTAACTATATATTTATCATGATTCATTAATGTCAAATTAGCATTTTCTCTATACCTACCTGGTGCTGGAAGTGGCCAAGGCTCATCTGACCTGGTGGGCTCAACAACAGGGTGGTCACAGACTTCCCAGTAGTCACCACAACAGTCTACAGGGCCAGGAGAGCCTGAGGTACAGAACTGATCACAGTAGCATATAGCTGCTTTGGAGGCAATATTAAAGCTGCAGTCATCATCTCTTCCTGTGCAACAGCCTCTTATCCTGCAGGACCTTCCCTCATAGAGATTCCTTTTTAGCCTGCTCCACTTTGCAGAACTGCGATCTTCAATAGAGTAAAGCCCTTGGGGAAAGTTTCCTCTAAAGTCAACATGCCTTGCCATCCAAACTTCAGTTGTAACACAATATAAGAGCAATATCTGACTTTTGATCCACATTCTTCTGCCTCTAGCAGCTTTTTCTTGAAGCTAACTGTGCTTCACTTTATCAGTAAATGTTCATTTACTTCATATGTGATACCTTCAGCTAGTATTCAGAAAGAAATCTGAACAGCAGTTGCAGACTACAGTGTCCTAGGAAAACTCTATTAATTATTAGTCAGACATGTTGTAAACTGATTTGTTTAGCCAAGATACAGGGATAATGGAAACAGAGCCACAACTATTCATTTATCATTATGAAACACTGTGTGCATTATTTTCCAAGTGAGGAAGTTTATTGTAAAGGTTTCAGAATATACACAGTCCAGTAGTTTAGTTCTTTAAATTTCTAAAATCAAAACAATGTGAAGAATGAGTACACAGGGACAAAGAGAACTCTCTTTCTTTCAAGCTTTGTTTAGCTGTAGTTAATGTGTCCTCTATGACTAGAAACTATAGAACATTTAGATCACATTTTATCTACATTTTCCTTTCTGATATGCAGAGCTATCTCACTATGGTAAACCTAGCCTGTATCTCCCATTTCAATTTTGTTTCCTGTGATCTAGCCTAGCTTCATTTTGCACTGGTTACTATGGACAAGTTCAGAAAAAATCAGGTGATACTCAGGATTCATTATTACCCAAAGATATTCCTTTAAGGTTTGCATTTCTTCAGTGAAAATGAACTTGGCAATCATTTAAAGAATCCCTATAAATACCCATTGATGAGTGTTTGTTCTTATTTTAAAAGGAAATGACTGCATTAATAAAACCACAAAGAAAACCAGGGCAAGTATCGAGAGATAAATCTAACAGCCTTTACTACTTGATCTCCAGGTTTTTGGGCAGCAGACCTAAAGAAATATGCCAAAACTTAAAAGACTCAGAAAAAAAGAAGCAAGGAACTTTGAAGCTCCTAGGAGAGATAACTAAATGAAAAAAAAAAAACCAACAAAAAAACCACCATTTTCAAATCTGAACTGTTAGAAGACAAATTCAGCCTCCAAAGTTGAAAAAGCAGAGGTAAAAAAGCAGTCGCCCTTTTGTCTCCATTGTGTAAATGAGAAGAAACTGGTGTAGCTGATGGTACAATATTTTCCAGGGAATGCAGATCTTTCCTTTTGTGATTTCAGAAGGGCTGCTGCAGAAAATCAAAGTATTAAAGGGCAGCTGCTTTGAAAGCACAACTGGTTTGTGTGCATCACCATGAACAGCAGAGACATTAAGAGGAAATGTGTGTGTGTTTGCATTTGTGGGCTTGTAATCCGAATGCTCGGGTCTTTAATGCTATTTCTTGCAAGCAGTACTTTCATTGGACCTGTCTCCCACACTGTCCCCATCACAGCTAAAGACCACAGATGAGGGGAAATTGTATCAGAGCACATGATGTTTATTTTGCTCTGTGGTTAGCTATCCTCTATGTGAAAATTATTAGAAAGGCCAAGGTCAAGAGCATGCAATCACTGTACATCACATGATGGGACATAAATCTTAGACTTCAGTTTTTCTTTTTTTTTTTTTTTTCATTAAATGTTATATACGAGACAAAAATCTGGACAACATCAAGTCTGTCATTGACTTCTATAATGCATCAAATATAATGTGAGAAAAATGTTCATGAAAACTCAAGTGATAATCCAGCTCTTTTCATTACATCCAGGTAGCTCCATTAATTCCAGGAGAATGGCTACTGATATGTACTGATGTTAGCAAAATCTGAGTCTTCTTTGTTATTACAGATCTTTAGAAATACTTTCACAAAATTATCTCCTTGCTCTGAAAGCATAAGAAAGAGGAGGAAAACCCATATGTGAGAAGCAGAATCAGAAGTCAGATGATATAAACAAGTGCATCTGTGTTTTAAGTTACATACCTCTGGTTTTGTTTAGTGGTTTGGGGTTTAGTATTTTATTTGATTATTTGCTTGGGGTATTTTGTTAGTTTTTGGTTGTTTTGGTTTTTTTTCTTTCCTGTTGTTTTTTTTGTTTGTTGGTTGGTTGGGTTTTGTTTTTTTTTTTTAATTTTCAGTTTTAAAGAATTACTTATGATTTAAAATATCAAAGGGTTTCCTTTGAAATTATGTGAGACAGTTTACTCAGGATTTAAATTTATTTTAAAGTAACATGAAAGTTTAATTTGTGCTTCTAAACAGTTATGTTTTGTGACACAAGGAACTGTGCCAAAGTTTGATAAAACCTATTTTTCTAAATTGTTGCAATATGTTAAAACCTAAAAAAAACCCACCTGTGAATTAGTTTGACTGTGGTTCAGTACGGATTTTTATTTCAGTACTTTCCTTTGTAAACAAAAGTAACTCTCTGCTCAGTGCCTGAAAGCACCCATTGACTTACCTGTAAATATTTAGAAAGAGTTAAGCATCATCCTTTCTCTCTATTGAAGATTGACTTGTTTCAAGCATTAGAGCTCTGCTAAGCATCTGAGTCTTCGTTCTACTCTGCATATTTTAACACAAAAATATCTGACGTACCTGTTTCAGCACTACCTCTTATCTACCCTTGAGCTTCAAAAAACACCACAGGTTTTGCAGGAATTCAAATATTTGTATCACTGAACAATTGATGGAGTGAAAAAACCAACCAATCAAACAAACAAACAAAAAACCCACAACAGTTTAAAATACCCAAGAATCTCTTTAAACCTGGAAATGCATTATTCCACAACCTTCCTAAGTCTCCCTGATTTATTTGAATGAGCCTTTTTGGCTTCATAATCTAATTCTCATTTGTATTCACCTTCAGAGTACAGGTGATAATAGTGATTAACAAGTCTGTGGATGATAAAGGACAGATAGCAGATCTCAGTCCATCAGAGGACCACAGCACCTTTCCTTCTGGTTGCTGCAAGCAGACTGATATCAAGGCTTGCATCAGATCCAGAGGGAATATTGCAATAGTGCTACATTGTTCCAGGCAAATGAAGTGACTCCTGGCCTGTTTAGGAAAAAAATAGAATAACAGATCCAAATTCAGTCATCTGCCAGTACAAACCATACCACTAATTTGTAACAGCTGCAATAGTTTATTAGTCTTTATTATTAATGGTTACAGTATAGTAGCAATTTTTAGAATCGTAGAATCAGTCAGGGTTGGAAGGCACCACAAGGATCATCCAGTTCCAACTCTCCTGCCATGCCCAGGGACACTCTACTCTAGATCAGGCTGGCCAGAGCCTCATCCAGCCTGGCCTTAAACACCTTCAGGGAAGTGGCCCCAACCACCTCCCTGGGCAACCCATTCCAGGGCCTCACCACCCTCATGGTGAAGAACTTCCTCCTCACATCCAATCTGAATCTCCCCACCTCCAGCTTTACTCCATTCTCCCTAGTCCTGTCACTACCTGATACCCTCCCCAGCTTTTTTGTAGGCCTCTTTCAGATACTGGAAGGCCACAAGAAGGTCACCTCCGAGCCTCCTCTTCTCCAAACTGAGCAACCCCAACTCTTTCAGTCTGTCCAAAACAAAGCAAATCTGATTCACCAAAAGTATTACCCCACAATGTTTTCTGTCTTCCATGTGCTAAGAATAGATTTATCCTCCCAAACTGAGTGACTATCTTCTAGATAGTCACCAGAGAAAAGCTGTACACTAAAGTTATTTTCTCACCGTCACCTTAGTCTGTATATGTTTGGAGAAGGTACTGGAATGTGCTTTCATGCTGATTGGCAGCTTGCTACTGTGTGTGGTTGGCATTGTGTCAAGCAGTGCTACTTTTAATTCAAACATTTCAGGACCACCTATCTCAATTCTTACAATGCTAATCCAGCTTGTGTGTAGTTCAGAATAATGCTGCTCTGGGTGGCAAGTTTCATCAGATGTCTGAGTTCTGCCACAGTGCAACTTGTTAAACCCAGTTTCTGGGACCAACAACCCTGGTTCCTCATACATTTAAATCAACAGATTTAAAGTCAGAAGCAGAGGAAGAGAAAATGACTCCACTTGCACATGCCAAAGAAATCTCATTCACAGATTCAAACACACAAGTGCTCAAGCACTCAAAATCAACAACCACAGACAAAAGATTACTTTATTGGTATCACATTGTATTAGGTGGTTGCTATAGCCACATAACCTTTTTTACCTTCCCATCGCAATAATTCATCATTTTTGCTTCCCAACTTAGGTGTATCACCTGTTTAAACTGAAGGTGGCAGGTGCCATCTCATTCTTCTTACTAACAGCCCTGAGGTCAGGCCACCCTTAGCTAGGGCACAGAGCCATGCAACACCAAACCAGGCTTTGGATCCCAGAGATTTGAACCCCTGGGTCTGGGTCAAGGGCTGCCTTTAACATGAAGCAGCAGCAACCAAATTTTATCATATAATGAATTCTGCCCCTCCTTCACATTGCCTTTTCTTTGTCAATGCCCAGATACACCCCCCTGTGCTAGGCAAATCTCCCTTCTGACCACTTGGGCCAGCTTTAATAAGTTGGAAAGTTTTGCCAGCTTTGTATTTAGCACACAGCAGCAGAAACATCACAAGCATAGGCAGGTTTGGGTGAACACTATCAGACTACAAGAAAAAATGAGAGAAAAAAGCTCTTAGTAAACACAAGCAGTTGTGATCCTGATGGGAATGCATATTTTGCTGGAAACACTATGAATAAAAACAAGATAGAAGCATGAGAACCTGGACTATTATTATACTATTGAAAAATAGCATCCATTCATTTTATAGTGCTACTGAAAAAAACAATCAATTTATCTGATTGAATTTTGCTCTTTATAATCTTTATGATTGGTTTCTCAGGATAGACTCCCTTGACTGTAATTGCCAATATATTTCCATTTTTCATTCATAGACAGAAGCTGTTCGAACATTTAAGGAAACTATTTTTTAAATTATGAACAGATGAGCAAAAAACCACAAACCCAGAGGTCACAAAAGGATTCCTCTTCTGCCCTTTCTGGAATCCCTGTCCATTCTCTTGTATTTGTTCTACATATGTGCTTAAGTCTATCCCCTAATTTAAATTTAAACCATACATGTGAATAGCTCTCTTGGCTAGACATGCTAGATGAAATTTGAGCTTTACAAAATTGAAACTAAAGAGGAAAAGAAAATTGTGTTTGGAAAAAATTCATAACAAAGCAAATACTTTGAAAAACTGGACAGGAAAACTTAGCAAAAGTTCTGAATATTATTTTGTCTGAAAACAAGAAATATTATTAGGTCCTTGGTGAGTAAACCTTATACAATCTTCATAATGCATTTATAGTTATAAGTGTGTCTATATGTATGAATTTATATCCGTTCTTTTAATTTGTCAATACATTTTTTGCTATGTTTGCCTACACGTGCTAATTTCTGTCCCCAGACATTCCCTAACATTCTGAAATGTTTTTCTACATTTTTTTCACCATCAGATTAATGGGTGTGCTGACCATTTAACTGCTATTATTTTTCCACCGACAAAATAAACTGATACAAGCCCAAATCTTATATGTCTACCAATCTCTTTGTGGCATTCTGAAGGACATAAGTTGAGGCACAGGAAGTTCCATGTGAACCTGAGGAGGAATTTTTTCACTGTGAGGGTGACAGAGCACAGGAACAGGCTGCCCAGGGAGGTTGTGGAGTCTCTCTCCCTCTCTGGAGATATTCAAGAACCATCTGGATTCATTCTGGTGTGATCTGCTCTAGGTGATCCTGTTCTGGCAGGGGAGCTGGACCAGATGATCTTTGGAAGTCTCTTCCAGCTCCCGACATTCTATGACACTTGTTTCCCTATATCAAGATAAAAATGTATATTTTACCTATAGAGAGAGACTCACTGATTGCTTAACTTCTCTTCTGTTCTCACAGAGTTCAAAGGTTTAAATGCAGCCTGGATTGAAATGACATCAGGTCCAACAGTGCAAGAGGCTAAGGAGCCTAAAGACTATTCCATTTAAACTGCTTTTGACTGTACTATTTAACTGATGACAATATTTTTAAAATTAATTCATTGCATTGATGTTAATGAAAGCAGCAGTGATTCTCATTAAAATATTTGTCTTAACCACAACACATAGCAGTGTGTCAGGAAGTAAAACACTCTGCACTCCAAGACAAGGCTGTGACACAAAGGCCCTGAACATAGTGGTTCAGAGGATCCAGGGATCAGGGAGAAGGCAGCCGACTCATGCAAATATAGGTAGTCAGTTTCCTTAGGCTTTTATACTGTATTTTGGAAGCAATTTTTTTAAGATTTAAGCTCAGAGTTATGTGGAAGTAGCTCAGGGTCAAAAAACCAACACCATATACTGGAGAAGAAAGCAGTGATTTTTCGACAAGCACCTGTAATGCAGCAAGTAACTCTGTCTGCATTTACCAGCTGGCATGGACTTTGCCTGTCCAAAAAGGCTGTGAATATTGCATGGCAAGCAAGACTCACTGTGCATGCTGATTGGTGAGGCTTAATCACAAATATTAATAATTCTTGGAGTATTTCACAAGGCAAAAATGTCTGTGTTGGTGGCAAAATGGGACTAAGGGTAAGAGTGAAGGAATATTCCTTTCCCAATGATGCTGGCATTTGTTCTCAGTTATTTGAAATATGTGGAGACAGATTTAGAGGACTAAAAAAAAAAATTAAACCTGAACTTTGCAATAAAAATATTACTTTATTTAATTTCAAATTTTATATTATTTCTAAAGAAAATATTGTGTGTTATATGGAGCATCTCTTAAATCAGCAAGCACTTTAAGAAATGATACTTCAGTATGGCACATTCACGTGTGTATCTCTAGAGTTAATTATCCTAGTACATACAATTACCTCATGAAAGAACATTTGATTATTATTACAGCTTTGCAATTAGCATACGGGAAGCAAGTAAAGAAAACAAAAAAGAAAAGAAAAGAAAAGAAAAAGAAATGGTGTTTCAGATAATATTTGTGCTGTGGATGCCTTCTTAGTATAGCAACAGGCCTCAAAATACTCCACAGTTTTAGCTCTTCTTCCTAATTCAAGGCTGCAAAAGAAGAATTTTCTCATGAGCACAACTCATTAAAAACACAAATTAATAAAATGCATAACATACACTGAGGTCACTTAGTTCTCTTAATTCGTACAACCCAATGATACGGCTAAAAAATGTATCTCGTAGTTCCACAGGAAAACAAAAAATCCTAAAGATATGTGCAGCCATTTAGTTTGTGCTGTAGCAGTTTTCACTTGGAAGAGTCCAGTGGAGGGCTATGAAGATGATTAAAGAGGTGGAGCACTGCCCTATGAGGAGAGTCTGACTGACCTGGGACTTCTTGTTCTGGTGAAGAGAAGACATAGAGGGGATCTGATCAATGTTTATAAATATATGAGATCTGGGGGTCAAGAGGGAGAGGACAAACTCCTCTTAGTTGCAGCCTGTGATAGGACAAGGGATAATGGGTGTAAACTACAGTGCAGGAAGCTCCACCTCAACATGAGGAAGAACTTCTTTACTGTCAGGGTCACAATGCACTGGAACAAGCTGCCCAGAGAAGTTGTGGAGTCTCCTTCTCTGGAGACCTTCAAGATCCATCTGTGTGCATTCTTGTGCAACCTGAGCTAGATTTTATGGTGCTGCTCTGGCAGGGGGTTAGACTCAGTGGTCTGTGGAGGTCCCTTCCAACCCCTAACATCCTGTGCTCCTGTAGCTGCAAATATACAAATTTCAAACTAAATCTCTCCCTCTAAAATTCAAGTCCATTTCTTCTACTCAGGAATAATAGAAAAGTGCCTAAAATCCCTATATAACAGCCCATCATGAAGAGATACAAACTGCTACGCCAGTACTCTGCTCTTATTTCTTCTCTTCTGTGTGAATACACTGAAGCCTTTACACCTTTTCTAAATCTCCAATTTGTTTCATACAGAACATACAAACAGTTCTTCACTAATACTATAGAGAGATGACTAATTATCTCCGTTGTATTATAAGCTCTCCTTTCAACATCTCTCTGGAATGGCATATTTTCATAAGAGCCTTGTCCCTTCAATTCGGATTCCATTTGTGGTTCCCTGCAAGCCTCAGATTGTGTTCTGCAATACTATTGCCATTCATTTTCTCTCTGTGCTTTCCATATTTCTTTGCAGCTGTCTTCAATGAATTTTATCATACTGATTTTGATCCATTCCTCTATTGTAAGTGACATTTAATTCTGCCTTCCAAGCTGCTTCCAAGTCCTCCCAAATGGGCCTTATCTGTAAATTTAGCAAGCTTACTGTCCATGTGATTGAGTAAGCAATTGAAGGCAATGTTTTACAGTGCTGGAGCTACTAGACAGAGTCGTGGAAGCATGTGTGAGATATTCTCCCACCTCAGCAGCAAGAGATTGTTCTCAGAGTCCAGCTGTCCAATTGGTTGCACATCTACCTTATGAGAATTTAATTTAGTCCTGCTTTGTTTGCTTACGAATGTCATGTGGGTCTGTGTCAAAGACAGGTGGTATCAAATGCAGTCCCTATACCTGTTTTGCTGTTAGAGGAGGAAATGAGATCAACTTGATAGGATTTCTTTCTGACATATCCCTTTGCAAGTCCTCTTATCTCCTTCCTATTCACTAGATATCTACAAATGGGTTGTTTAATACTTCATTCCAGTGTCTAGGAAATGCTATTATGGCTGACTTTTCTGTAATTCTTTAGATTTTCCTATCCTATTTTGTCAGCTATGACACTGTGTTTGCCCTTCTCCAGTTTTGTGGGAATTCACTCATCCTGCTTATCACTAGTGTTTGAGAAATTGGTTTGATTAAGCTATTTTTAATGGTAAGTTTCATTAGGCTACACCATTCTGAATACTCTAATTTACCTCAGTATTCCTTTAGGCTCTCTTTGCCTTTTCTCTCCATTACACTACTCCCAATTTCTTAATAATAATTAGAACAAACTTTTAGTCATAATTAAACTTTTTTTTTTTTTAAGATTTTAAAAAAAATATTAAAAAGGCATTGAACATTTCAGCCTTTTCTATATCATGTATTTACTGACCTCTCTTATTAGGTATTACTTTCTATCTGCTCTCAAGCACATTTTTAAATCTAGCAAACCACTGTGAGGCTATGCACTCAGATATAAAATAATATTTATCTTATTTCAATGGCACTGCTTCACAGTCTAATTTCAGACTCAATTTCTACCAACTGTTTGATTGCATTCAATTTAAAATTAGTTCAATTGTGACTTTATTCTGTGGTACTGAGAAGTGGAATTATTCTGCACTGGTAATTAATAACAGAAAATTATTCACATAAGCAGCTTATTATCTAAACACTAAATTGTATAGCTAAAGCTTTGTATCAGCTTTGTAAACAAAATGATAAAGAATGTTTTAGTGACACTAAAGAAGCAGTTACATATTCAAAGTGTGACTGCAGTCAAGTCAGAAAAATAGCAATACTCACCAACATAGCTAAACAGAACCTCTTTCACTGGCACTCTGTAGGAAAAAAAAACAACAAAAATGGAGGGGGTGGGGACGGGGGGATAAGAATTAAAAAAGGAAAACAAAGCAGAGAGGAGAATAAAATCTACATAATATTAAGCAAGCACAGCTATTTCATACAGCACCTTGTCTTTTAAAACCATTCGTTTCCTCCATTGTTTCCTTAAAACTGTGCTTACTGGACTAGGAATGGGTTTTCATGCTTTGACACGTTTCAGGATGTATACTGCACATAGCAAATTTCAACAGAGAAGCATCACCTCAACTGAATGCATGTAAGAGAGTGTTACAGCCTCATGTTGAGTTTCCACTTTTCTGAATCACAACCTGGGAGGACAGAGCATGTGGCCAACCTTGCACTCACATGGCATGTATATTGTTTTTCTTCACCTCTTTTCAATTCAGTTTCCTACTGTAACCTGGTACCCAGAGGGGGATGCAGAGAGGACTGCAGTGTGGAAGAATAAATGCTTGAACCATTTACCTAAAAATACAGTTGTCAATAATTCAAAGTCTTTTTCCAGGTGGCCTTTCAGAGCATACTATGGTGACATCTCTGCTGGGGACCTGGGTGGTAGGAGAGCCAACATGTCTCAGAAAATCAATATTATTAACTTGATGGGGGATGTTACATGAGGATGTTTCTAACCCGAAGGGGAGGGAGAGATTGATATGTTAAGAAATACAGCTCCCACACTGGAGGGTTACGCTGCTCAGCTGGGCACTAGCGATGCTGTATCTTGAATATAGTTTCCATTTTGAGTCCTCCTTTGAGAGTAGTCAAGCAAACAAAAGAAACCCAGTGGAGGACCACAACAATGTTTGCAAGCATTCTGTGATTTCTGAGAAAAGCATATGACATATGAAAGGCTACAGGGCTCGTTTAACCTTTAGTGTAGGCTAAGTGATACTTGTCTTCACTCTCCAGCTATTTAGGTGGGGTTTATAGAAAGCGCAGATTTCCATAGTGAACGGTAAGCAGACAACAAGTGAGAAAATTCTAACTAACCACAAGAAAAAGGTATTTTTAAATCAAAAGAATGGTAAAATGCTATTTCTAATCTTTGTTTGATCATGTGACAATAATTACTTATGCATTAAGTATTAAAGAATAAAAAAGCCTTCTCCAGACTACAGCTGTGTCCTAACTACTTATTCAAGGTCAAATCTCTTCCTCTATAACTGCTAGGCAATATTTGCGCCTTTATTTGAAATAGAATAAATGCAACAGCTGTTACTTACAGCTAAATAGAATTAAATTAAGATGACAGTTTAAATAAAATACTGACATTTCATATTTTGTCTGTGTTACATTTACATAGCTTGCTTTCAGACTTTTAATGTAAACTTATAAGTAATGCATTTATAGTAATTCTTTTTATTGCAGTCACATTAGAAATAAAATCCTAAAATATACATAAAATGTTTTTTCCTTGTTAATGCATGGTGACTCAATATACTCTTTCATGTCAACAAGCTCTAAATGAAACTTTTTATTAAGTGAAAGACATAAAAGGAGATTAACAAGGAGATATCATTGAAGCTTGCCAAAAATATTGCCCAAATACTCATTACAAGTATAAATTTCCTGTTGTACCTATGAAATATTAATAATTTTAAAATGTAAAGCAGTGTCAAAGCATATAGTAAATAAAAATTATGTCTACTGATGTTTAAGGGTTTTATTTGATAATTTACAAATGTTTGGTGTTTGGACATACCTCTCTACTCATAAATATCAGCAGACAGCAATTTACTCTTCCCTTCTAGTGGCTCCATTTAGGAGGTTAAAGAATCTGTCACAGCTAACATTTGCAATTCTTATTACTTTAATAAAAGCAGTAGTTATTCCTACTTTTAATGCTCATTTGCAGAGTCATTATGTTTTCAGTTAAATGAATGAAATATTAAGATGATATGGCAAGAGTCTAGGGTAGCCCTTGGCTTGGACAAAATAAATTAAGAGTGGTGAGACTGCTGTTTCAGAGAGGTACTGTTCATTTTGTTCCACAATATTTTGGAAGGTCACAGGTCAAACAGTTTGGAAGTAAACTGCATCAAAGGTTTTTCTAATTTGCGTCATCCAAGCGGTTGCTTTTTATCTGCATTGCTGCTGCTCTTTGCCTTATTACTTGCTGCCTTAATCTCTATGCTTAGTCTGCCCAGCATTTTGTATGAATTACCTAACACCCCACAACTCATTAGATAATTCATAAATTCTACAGTTCAGCAGTGCTCCAAAGACCACCCTGCATCCCAGATGTGAGAATAGAGAAGAGGCTGACTGTAGAACACACGCGTGAACTGAGGCCTGGCTACAGAGCTGACACTGGTGCTCTGCCAGACTACTGCATACTTCTGCAGGCTCTCCACTGCCTGGAGGACAGAATGGTAATTTTATGAAAGACTGAAGGTAAAATGTGAATAGAGTATCTGCAGTGTGGCAGTTGGAAAGCCCATACTAGTGCCCACCAGGAAAACACAACAAGCAACACAGTCTTTTGCCCCAGCATGGCTGCACATTAGATAGACCAGTCCAAGCACCAAGAGAAGGTGCTTGAGTAAGAGTTGGCACTGGAGTAGGAGCAACTTTGGATACAGTTTGCTCTAGTTTCATTAGGTATCTACAATACCTCTGATGTTGCTTTGACAGGGATCTTCGTCAGAATTTGAAAAGGTATTGAAAAGGTGTTGAGTGCTAGATCATTACAGAATAGCTAACCACCAGCAGCAGCCTCTACACACAGCTGTCAGCATAACCAAGAAGAGGAGGCAGACTCTGGCTCGCCCTTATACCTTCCCACCAGTGGCAGATAAATGCAGACCTCCTATGTACACAGCCTATATTCATCCATCCTCACATCATAGACACAGAATCATAGAACTGCTGAGGTTGCAAGAGACCTTTGATATCATCAAGTCCAACTCCTTGCCTTAAGCTCAATCCCAGCACTACTGCTGAGTCACCACTGTTAAACCATGTCCCTAAGCACCACGTCCTTCTAGTATTTTAAATATCTCCAGGGATGGAGACTCCACCACTTCCCTGGGCAGCCTGTTTCATTAAAATTTAATTAGTATAGACTAACAATTTGGCAGCAAATAAAAAATGCAAGACCTCTTTTATAGCTTAGGTTTTGTTGTTTTTTTTATAATGCCTGCAAAATGCACAACTAAGTTATTGTACTTTGGAAAATTACTCTAAATGTGGACACAATCTATACAACAGCAATTAAGATCCATTTAGATAAATGTTAATAAGCCTTCATAAAGAAATTTTGTTATCTTGGGCAACGGTTAGAAAATACATTTCTTTTAACACATACTCTACATGTTCTCTTTCCTTGACAGTTTAAATCTGGCTTTTTAAAAAAGACAATCTTGGCTAGAAAAGCAATGTTTTGAAATGTGTCATGATGTGAGGGGGAATTGCAAACTCTGGGATTGTGTGTGTGTGTGTGTATCTGAGGTACAACCACAGGATTTTTTTAAACTGGAAGAGTATCACTTTCCTCTGATAATGTTATTTGGGTTGGAACAATGTTCTAATGTAAAACTCCTTAAACATAAATTCTTTAGTGCAAGGAAACTTTCATAAAAGGAGTGTGTTTTTTTATATGTAGAATCTATCAATCATTAATTCTAATGTTGACCTCTAACCAGGAGCACTCCTTAAGTAAATAAAGATCAAGAGCAATGTATAACAGAACTTTGGACCTTATTGACATCTTCTTTGAATTTCAAATTTCCTATTAAAATCGTTTAAAGAAGTACAGGGCCCCTTAATCACTTCCCCTACTGGAAAAAAAAAAAAAAAAAAAAAAGTGTAGTTTCTTGCACCCAAACTCTCAGAAAAATTGTGCAAGAAACAGTCAGTGAAATTCTGTTCTTACTAAAGTCAATGGAATGAGCATTTTTTGATGAGGTCTTTTATGATTGTTGATGTTGCAGATGCCATTATTAGCTCAAATAATTACTGCATATCTTTCAGGAATAACAAACAGATGAGACAAACAGCTGCAACAAAAGATTATATGAGCTTAAAGTAGCTGTACAACAGACAGGATTTTGCAAGTCATGCACACATAAGGGTAACAAGTGCATACTTTTAGCACCTATATGCAATGTGGTTTTGTGACTATATGGGTACACATGCCCTGTATTCTCTCTAAAGCTTCTGACTCAAAACAATTCTGAGAATTGTTGTAACCGCATCCACCCATCAAAACCTGGGCAAACACTGGTTTACTTGAAAGGAAGATCATAGGAAATTACTGGCAAGTGATTTGGTTGGGTTTTAAAAGAGTATCCTTCAGATCTTCTTCAACTAAAAACCACTGGGTTTAGAGGAGGTGTAAGGAAGACGATAATGCTTATTTGTTTTCCTGCTTTCAGAAGGAAGGGGCAGGTCTGATTATCATCATGCTGTTGCAGAAGGATGCTAAAATTGCATGTAGAAAGATGTTCTGGATAAACAGGTAACTATTTTTTCTTATTTCCTCCTAACCAAATACTTCTTGTTGAGAAAAAGAAACACTACAAATTACTAAGGAGCAACTGGCAGCACGTTCACTTCTTCAGTTCTCTCACTTCTTCCTAGAGGTTAGTGGAGATGCTTACATTTCAGAGAGCATCTGCCCACCCATTAATTTTTGCACATGCATAAATCATTCTGACATTCATTGTGCTGTTGTCACTAAGAAAGGAACATTGCAGGAGGAGAATTGAAGTATGAGCTTTTACATAGTTTTAGATAAAGCAGGGTGTTTTGGTGAGGTCAGATATTATAAGACAGAGATACAAGGTTCTTATTACAGCAGTAAGAGTAATATTTGGCTTAAAACTTCACTGAATTATTACTAATCTGTTCAGCATCTAAACTCATATAATTTCCTTATGAGTTTACATAACTCAAACTTGGGTTATATAAGTGCATAATGTTTACATTCAGTATAAACACATTCTAGATTCAAGATAGATTCCTAGATTAGAAGGAATACAACTTTCTCAAATATGTTGTGATGTTTAAAATCATCAACTAAGACCTCCCTCATATTTTTTCACTGCAGTAAAATGGGAAAGGAGCATAATACAATTTTGAAGAACCAACTACATAAAACAAAAATTGGTGAACATTTGATGGTTCTTCAGAGGCAGCTCAACAACATATCTCAAAGAAGCCACCACACTTGGGACAGCCCCAAAGAAGAGTGCCCCAAATGCTATGAGCTGCTCTTGGCTCTGTGTTACTCTCCTGTCTGTCTCCAAGACAGCACAAGTGTTTATCATTTTCCTGAACATCAGTGCTATATGCTTCTGTCTCCCACAATTGATTTCAAGGGAAACTGATGCCTTTGATCTGTCTTTCTTGACTGAGAACAAGCAAAAGGGTCACCTCTACATGTGTTTGTTTCTTGGTCTCAACATGGCCAGTGTGACTGTCCCTCAGTCACCTTCTTCTGCTAAAAATAAGATTAAAATCGGGGTGTGGGGGGAAAATAATCAGATGCCATGCCCTGTATAACTACTTTGAAAATTTCATTGGGGGAGACTTTATTTTATTTGTAGCAGAGAAAACAGAGAATATATCATCTCTTGACATTATTTCCTAACCAGCTTTTGGTGTCCCTGAAGCAATTCTTTCTGCTGTATCTACATGTGGACTGCAGCCCAACTGTATAATCATAGTCAGTTACAAAGTACATGTTAGTGACAGGCCCCAGGGAGCCAGGACAGAAACTCAGCTCACTCAGCTGTGCCAAATGGTATCTGGCACTTTTTTTTTTTTTTTTTTTTTTTAAACTTTGATGCTAATCCATTTGCTTCCAGATAACATTACTGTAAGTGGTGAATGACAGCCACCAACAAGCATGTTAATCAAAAGAAATATAAAGAGTACTGATAACAGCCCAGATAAATCCTCTTCTTTCCAATTGATTTTCTTCAGTCTTTATAAACAGAACCACAATCTCATTACAGATTCTTATTCTATATGTCATGGTTCAAGTGCTCAAAGTGTTGGAGTACATTAAAGATTTTTAATAAATTGGTTGGCAGAAGTCCTGTTCAAAGTCTTTGCTTAAAATAGGGGTTGGGGAATTATAGAAGACAGTACTCTGTAATTTATCTGCCCTAGTATAGACTAAATCAGCCTCTAAACAAAGACATTTTGCACTTTTGTGGTCATTTCAGTCTGGAGCATACTGCAACCTCACATTTTAAAAAAATATTTCAGTCACTATAGTTTGTCTTTATGTCTGTCAATACGAGATGCTTCACTTTCTGAATTGATCATAACAATGCATCACTTAAATTATGTGTTTTTTCCTTATAATCATTCTTTTCAAAGATCTCTCTTTCCATTAGGAAGGCCCTCCCTTCATGTGTAAATTGTAAAGCAAAAAGGATGAGAAATGAGGATTTAGTCATTTGCATTCCTTATCTTGCATGATTCATTAAAATTACGTAATTTACAAGATAAGGTAAATCTCATACAATTTTCCTGGTATTTTCAAATACAGAAAAATCTACATCTGCATCATAATGCACATGCACACATACATATACAGATACACATATATACATAAATATATATACGCATTTTAGAGTGCCTTGTGTAGCATAAATCTGTTTCGTCTCAACAATAAATAATCCTCAGAAAGATTCAGTTCCTCTACAGAAATTCCTTTCCTTCAATAATATTTCAGAAAATCTTCTGATGAGGTGGCAAAAAAAACCCCAACCTATCTGAGAAGCTTAGCAAGCTATTTGTTGTGTAATCATTTTGGGTTTTCATTTGCATAGATCCACAGCAGAAAGCAAAACAGCTGCTTTCGAGAGAACCAAGTGGATCTTGGGAGGCAGGAAATGGACTTTATGGTGTAGAAAGGTCAATATCAAAGAAAAAGGGTGGAGACTAGAAGGTTGTGATGAAAATTCAAACAAAAAGTCATATAAAGCATCTTTAAGTCTCTGATGCCCTGTGCAGAAAGGTCAGAGACACACATGAGAGAAAAAGGCTGTGTTCATGTCTCATATACTTGGTGTGCAGAACAGCATCCAACAAGTGAGATTTTTTTTTTCAATGGAAACTGAGATAAACTATGGGGATATACTGATATGTAACTATGGGGATATTTAACTGTGGTCAACAAACTTAGAATCCAGGCAAACTCAGCATGTAAAGGGCTTCATCCAAAAACTTCCATAATATTGTTCAAAACAACAAGAAAGTTACTCATTTAGTAGCAATTATTGGCAGACATCCATTTCATCTATTTGAATGCCCACCTTGCTCCTTTTAGCAAGACCAGAATCTAATTTTAAAACAATATTTTTTAAAATAAGCTATGTTACAAAAACATAGTTGTCATTCCTATCTGTATTGTTAAACTCATAAAAAACCTTGTGAAATAATTATGAACATGAGCCTGGTAATGAAAGAGTTCTCCATAGTAAATTCATTTTTGTGTCACAAATGTACTCATAGTGATATTATTGATAGTATGCTACATAGTTTTATGTGGATTTCTAAAACAATATTGAAAATATACCCTAATTAAAGCTACACTGTTCCAAACGTAAAGAATGTGATAGTTATTTAAATTACATGTTTATTTTAACATTGAAACTAATTCAGCTTCATGTTTATGACCTTGTTCCAGAAGGACCTTTTCAACTTCTATATCCACCGTCACAAGAGGAAAATTGATTATCTGTAGCAGACTGCTTCTGACTGAATGAACTGTCTAGAGTGGTAACCACTATGGTCCTAGAGTTCAGATATGTAAACGTATTAGGAACTGGCCGCTGAATATAGACAACTATAAGATTTGCGTCCCTGTTCAAACTCAGACAAAGCTGGCACTGAATTTTGATAGTGGGCAAACTGGTATTACATTGTCTTTTGTTTTCTTGATGGTTTTTTACTAAATTCTCAACAATTAATTATCCTAAGTGCTTCTGCTAGTTATTATACCTGGTACTTAATAAAGAATCCATACTAATGACATGTTCCATAAACTGTGGAATGTGTGATTTTAATGGAACTAACTGCATCATTTAACAAAGCCTACTTGCTAGCATCCCACATCACATATTGCAAACCCAAACTGTTAATCTTAGTGTTACTTTGCATTCACATGAGCAACATAGTCTGCAAAAGAACTTTGCTTTTTCCTTCATTAATCATTTCAAATAATTAATGCTTATCTAGTCTGTACACTGGAGAAAGAGAAAAAAAAAAAAAACAAACAACAAAACCAACAGATTTGGGAGATCAGCAACTCTATACAAGCTACATAAATAAAAGATAAAACTAGCATGCAAATGCTTAAACTCAATAAATGTCAACTGGTTACCTTGTCAGAGTTGAGCGTTTCATTTTCTGGAATAGGCACTATGGGATGACTGGACTGATGAGTCAAGATGTCACAGATTGGAGAGAGCATGACATTAAAAACAGGAAGAAAGAAATCCATTATCAGTTCAATTTCTGTATAAATTATCACTAAAGTTTAGTAATGAAAGTCAATACATTCAGTTATGCAAAGGATAGAAAGGCAATGAGATCTCATTTGTGTTTTCTGCTATATTATATTCCCATAGTTAAAAGTGTGGGGATGTGATAAATCACTCTCCAATTTGACAGAGGTATCTCGAGTTGAAATCACAGCAAGGGCACCTGTCTTATAATACATTTAGCATGAGACAATGCACACAGCTATTTTAAAATGCAACTGTATTTCTGTCACTTTGAATATCTGTCATCTTAAATCTCCTCCAGAAGTATTCTCAATCTTAAATTTCATAGACATAAATCATGCAAATATTTAACTAAAAAATGTTGTATAATAGTAATTAGTATGTGCAGAAGGGAGTTTTAGATCTCAGTAATTTTCCAGTGCTTTGAGTATTCTATGACTTGCATAAAAGTATAAAGTTTGATGTATGTGACTCAAGTTAAGAACCATACCAATTTCAGTAAGATTTTAAATCAAATACAAGATATATGCTGGAGCTTAAGCAGACAATGTTAAAATCATAAGCTTGTGAGGTTTTCCTATACAGTGACACAGAGGCATCCTTTCTAGAGCAAAGGGTGCTGAAAATACTGGGGCTTGGGTGTTTTAGAAATGTATGAAAACAAGCTTGGATATTCTTATATTATCACAGTGATATTTTTAAATTATCACAGGCATTGTTTTGGCATTTATATCAAATAGTAAATTCACAAATCATGTGTTGCTTAAAAATAAACATTGCTCTTGCCCTAAGAAAATTCATTTTGAAATCCTGTTTTTTGAGAAGCAAAAATGATCTGCTGAACTGGCCCTATGTACAAAGAATACTAAAGTGGAATATACTCTATTTTTCTGCAATTATGTTATGGATCATCTATGTATCTCTCTCTACCTTTGTAAATTTGCTCTGATTTATTTTCAGGGAAACAGGAATCAACTCTAGCTAAAGAACAGCAGTTACAGGACTTTGAATCATTTAATTTCTTCTTTTTCTTTCTTTTTTTTTTCCCTCCCAAATTAAAAGGGAAGTGAATAACTTTAGGCAACAAGTTTATTTATCCATTCATTAAATTTAGACAAAGGAATAATTTTAGGCAAAAGGAGGGTAAGAAAGGCAATCGGAGCCTAAGTCCTCTCAGCAGCAACACACCTGGCTTCTCATTTCCACCAGTGCAGCTACCAAGGCAGCCTCCAGAACTAACAGCACTGCACTGCCATGGGACAACTTTTCAGAACAGACACAAGTGGTAGTTTAATGGCCTATATGGGAGGAAGTCCTATTTCCAAACATGTCTGCTTGTAGCTACCAAAGACAGGCAAACCTTTTAATACACAAAGACATGAAACACCTGTGGTATCTTGGCAGGCTTATTTCATTGAAATAAACCCTAGAGCTGAGTTAGCTATTGCTGCATTAGAATATGGCATCTCTGTATTCCAGGCAAAGTAAGAAGGGTCAAGCAGAAAGAGACAAGAGAAAGCATTGAACATTTTTTGTTTACTTTCTGATGTGCAGCTAAGATTTCTGAGAATAGGCCACTGCTTGCAAGAAAGAAAAGCTCCCTAGGCAGGTAGTGATCCATGAATGCAGCAGCTCTTTTCCCCAAATTGCACAGAGAACCAATCAATGAAAAATTCACTTTAATTGTGTTATCTTGTCCTGGCCTTTCTTGCTGGTATTCATTGCCTACCATGCTAACCTGAAATGCCTCTCTGAGTCATGAGTCTGCCTTATCTTGTTCCTTGAGTTTTAGGTTCCAAGTTCCTCCTCATACCTGGCAAAATTAATGATCTTTATTTTGTTCAAGCAATATATGTACTTCCTTTATTTTGACAGCATCCTCTTTTCAAACTAAAGAGCCAGCATGTATGATGGTCTCCATGTAGAGGAAAATAATCTGTACTTTCTGGACAAATGCTATTAACATTGATAATTTTGGAGAGACAAAACATGTATTTCACTGGTTAATAACAGAAGGAAAAAGTTAATACAGATTTAAGGCAGAGAAAAAATTAATATGCAATTCTCTGTTTTCACGAGGCTTCTCTGACATAAACACTCTAAAGTTATCACTGAAACGTATATATTCTTCTAGTCAGATAGCTGGAGATCTGATTTTGCCATGATGTGGGATTTAGTCCTAAGGAGGTCACATATGACCACATTTATAAAGAACTTTAAGCAGCACATTAATAAACACAGAGCACATGAGCTGTTGTATCCTTTCTACTGAAATAGCTTAGTCTTGCAGGTCTGAAATAAGGGTGCTGGCTTTTCCCCTAGAAATTACTGCTGTGCCTCTGCCAGCAGAGGAGCCAAGAGCCTTGGTCTGTGTGACTTCATCTTAATTATAATAAGCTGGAGGCACATTCTGAAACAAGTCAGCCTCCTATGCCTGTCCTCTAAAAGTTTAATCAAGACACTACAGAGTTCTATTCTTTCCTCTCTGATTTTTCTTTACAAATATGACTTAAGTGTTATTGAATTCATACCACACAAGCCCCACATGCCTTACTGAACTTGCTGTCCCAGAGTACTTGCTTTTTCCACCTCCCTAGGTAAAAACTGGACTCTTTCCAAAGAGAGAGAACAGTGAATCTCTGCAAGGCAAGATGAGCACTGTTATCAGGTCTCTTATTCTCTGGGCAAATACTAAAGTAAGACATTTGTATCTCAATTTTGTCCTGCGTGGTGATCAGCCCAGGCTGTTTGATGGGCATGTAACAGGACAGGTAGCCCACCTTATAAAACTCATCCTTTTCTCTGTATCATAGTACAACTTGCAGCCCTAAACATAGGGCAAAGATCTTCACAGAGTGTGGTCATACCTCAGCAAAGATGATTTATCAACATTAAGTACAAGACAGTCAATTTTTAAGTACCAAAATGCAAAGGGTGCAGAATGAGGTGGGATTTAGTCTTCCTTACTAGACATTATGTGACAATCACCCCTCAGAGTCATATAAGAATGTGCCCATGACCACAAGATCTGAAATGTGAATACAGCTTGGACTATGTACTTTTCAGAGGTGTGTTGTCTTAGTGAGACCTCAGCAAGCTCTGTCAACAGTAATCTTTCATCTCCAGATCAGAGCAGCTGGAAAGAAGCCCTATTTTCTTTCAGAAGTGTAGAAGAATTGTATCCACTGACAGTAGAAGATGACAACATTGCTTTTATAATTACTATTCTTGATTCTTTTGCCAGTTACAAAATTCTGCATCGCTCTTAAAAGGTTAATTAATATTTCTTAAATTTTCCAGATGCCATTCACTTATCTGGTAATATGCTAGTTGTTATTTCTAAGAACAGTGAAAGAGCAAACTAGACAAATCTGCATTTTTTGGCTAGGGGGGAAAAAAAAAAAAAAGAAAAAGCCAACCAACAACAAAACCCCCAAACCACCAACCAAAAAAATAACAACAAACAAGCAAACAAACAAAATAAACAAAAGAAACCCCCAACCATATATCGGAGAATATCCTGACAATGTATAAATATTTGTAGTATGTAAGTCCAAAGTGATGCCATATACATAGCCCAAACAAGGCTTTAAAAAGAGGTAGTTACATAACATCTTACTTAGACCTTTGTTCATTTTGCTCTGTAATCAGCAAGACATATTTGCCTTTAAAAAGGTCAGTTTATCTTTATTGTGCTATGAATCATCGCTGCCTCTCAACTAATAAAAAGATTTCTGAGGTGTTCTCAATGTAAAGCCTTTTTTACAGATATAAGTCACTCCCTAGAGGGTTTGCAACCTTTGCTAATTGAGACACAGGTTTAAAACTCTTTGAAGACAATGAGAGATTATGTACACTGCAAATAAGAATGTTTCAACTGTAGCAACCAGAGAACGTTCACATGTACACTATTGTTTCTAGCTAGCCTTTCAAGTCTTTCATATGCTTTGAAAATAAATTTGGTACTCTAGATTGTTATGAACCATAAGGAACAGGAAAAAATTATAAATTTCCCAATGACAAAAAAACATTTATTTATACATGCTTAACAAGTGCATGTGTTTTATAAAACTACTACAAGAATGTGACGTATAGGGTACAAATACATGGTAAAACACCCCCAGCAGCAGAGCAAGGACTACATTCCAATAAGGGAAGACAAAATATGAAGTGGTCACTTACAATTATGATGTCTGTAGTCTCTCTGAAATGACACAGTATAAAATCTATTTCAAAGATTCAATTAGTGAAACACTAAATTCTTTTACACCTTTCACCTCTCTATGAAAGGAAATGTAAAGCAGAAAGGGTGATCACAACCAAGATCTATAATGTGTCTTCAGCTACGTATACAGTAGAACATCCTGACTGATCCACATGTCATTATTACGCATTACTGTGCATTTTTAAGATTTTAAAATTCTCTCCAGGTAGTCCTTCACAAGAAGGACAACTCACACACAAACATGGTTCACTGACACATTCCCACAGGACACAGTCCTGGAGGGTATCAGAGTGGAGTGAGACTGAAGGATCTGTATCTGAATACCAGAGGCTGGAGGAGCTACAATGCTTTACAGGACAGATTCCTTATCTCTAAGTGGAGTGCATCAATTTACCCTTGGCTGTCTTTTCCCAGGCCAGGTTCAACGTCTCAATCAGGGCCGCTCTACAATGAAATTGGCTTGGGATTTTCTAGCAAGATGTTGGCGTTTTTTTTAATTAAAAATACCAGCAGCTTTCTGTAAAATATTTTCATCTCTCCTTCAGACTCTCACTAGCCATTTCAAAAATTAAGTGCTTAATCACAAGAAATTTCATCCATAACTGGAATATTATTTTTAGTGACCTGGATGTTTTGGTTTGATTTGGATTACTTCCATAAAATATTAAAATGTATTTCACAACCAGTGGAGTTTGGGGCAATCATGGTAAGTGCCTCTATTTTATGCAGTGAATGAATCAGGCTCTGCAATTCTTCAGAGGGCTAATTTCACTACAGATGATTACAGGACCCAGTGTTCAGCAAGGATACTGGGTCCATTATGAAGACATGAGGCATGAGAATCACAACAAATACTCCCACAGAGTAAGACAGCAGAAAAGAAAACTATCTTTCAATCACATGGAGTGGAACTATCTACTTGCAGTTAGTTCATATAACCCAAATGATGCATGTTGATTTCGAGGGTATTAAAACATTTTCAAAATTTTATTTGCATTGGGAAGAAAAGTTCTGTATTTCCAATAGTGCAAGTGTTTGAAATTTCCTGCAGTAGATTGACTTTGAGCTGTTTATGGACTTACAGAAACTGAGTCATTGCTTAGAAAAAGCTTCTTCGTCGTTCCTTAGAAAATGCCTCCCTGCCCCACAAAGGGGCTCATTGTTCCTTGACTGATAATAGCCGAAGAACTTTAACAGCTGTGTTAAATTAAATTGATTGAATTTTCAGAGTTGACATTCCCTCAAAAGTTTTCTTCCCACACAACAGAGATCTTTGACCTCAGTTTATATCCAAACTGAATTCTGAGGAGCATGTATGTGCAACTGTAACCTACTATATTAAAATTTGAATTAATGTCATATTTTGCCTATTAGATACTTACTAAACCAATACCAGTGTTTAATTAAGAGAAAGCTAATACTATGATTCACAGTTTATCATGTATGACCTCTTCATCACAGTTCAGAACACTGCCAAAAAGAAAAAAATTGCTAACGTCTAATACATAATGAGTAATACCTCTGTTACAGGGGTAAATACTGATTTCTTTAAGTCAAGCTCTAAGAAAATACTTGGAATTACAACAAAACTAATTATATTTTTTTTTACCTTTTTCTAACATAACTGGACATATTTCAGTATACATCTTATATCAGTACCTGTAACATAAGTTAAGTGGATTCTAATTGTGCTAATTTGTTCTCTACAATGTGAAGCTTCCAAAGGTTCATCAGCTCATTATTTACTTTTCCTTGATCTATCAAAAAAAACCCCAACACCTGACCCACCCCCCGCAAAAGAAAAAAAAACAAAACAACAAAAACAACCCCAAAACCAACAACAACAACAACACCGTAGCAATAATTTCTCTGTAATTCTGGATCTTTTTTGGAATACTTTCCATTAATTATGTCGGGGTTTTGCCTTCAGACGTTGCTTTCTCATCATCTTCAATAGAAACTATTCAATCTCATAGAGATAACATGCCCATCAAACCTTGCTTGGTATTTTTTACTCAGAATATTTCTGCTTTTGCTGTTAATAACAACCTATTATATTCTTTGTAGTTCTATCTTCTATTTTTATTCCTATTTTACAAGCAAAGATAATGTACACCCAGCTGTCAAATCATTAATAGAGTTTTGGAATTTTTTTAACATTGCCATCTTCTGTGGTTTCAAAATACACTAGAAATACAGTTACATTCAGTTCAAACCCAGTGATCAGTTTTCTAGCACCAGAAGCAGGCTATGGCAAGTTTGATCCATCACCATGGGAAACGTCATAGAATATCTTTCGCAAAACAATAGAGACATTAGATTAAGATAGTAGAAGTTGTGCTGTTTTGAACTAATTAGAGGATTTGAATGAGAAATTAGACTATAGGCTGAGAAAGGAAAACATTCCAGTGTCTCCTTCACTCATTTATTTACTGAAATGCTACAAAGTTAGAATCAAAACAAAGATAAGACTGCTTTGAGCCATTCTGGCTGCTATGTCTGTCTCTCCCTGCCTTCTTAACTGGATCTGAATAACTTCACAAACTACTTTCCTGCTGCTAATCCCCGTGGCTGATCTACCTTTGCTTATCTGGCACAGTAAGAGAGATAGTGACATAAGATTGGGAAGGGGGGAAGGTGGTAAGGTGGTTGGAAACCCCTCTTAGGGACTTTGATCTCTGGGAAGAGTGTGGTGTTTCTGTATTACCTTTTCACTGTATATATCTGTAAATATCTGTTATATATTGTAAATATCTGCTTGTATATTGTGCAAAGCTGTAAATATGAAGCTTCATTTCGTTAACTTTCAGCCATCTGAGTCTAGCCTGGGTTATTTCAAGGTGTGTGGGGGTGGAGAACTCCCAAACCACCACAGGAGTGTTGTAGTGTGGGCTGTTGTGCTTCCTTCGATTGTTCTCCTAAGATATGTGCTCACATATTAATCTGAGGATACAGAAGGCTAAGATAAAGACATCTCAGAAATGCACTTTCAGCTAGGACCAGAATTATGTTTTATATTGGTTTATGTATTTAAAATGTCTGCCTGAAATCTACTAGGCAGAAGAGTAGATGCAACCAATCCTGGAAAGCCAGAATAAGACTGTATTGGGTTGAGGCTAGCTGCCCCCACCCTGAGCCCAA
>VWZI01018449.1:1339-21917 GCA_013396835.1 Psilopogon haemacephalus | reverse complement strand
CCTCCCTGGCCCTGCTGCCCACACTGCTCCTGCTGCAGCCCAGCCTCTGCTTGCCTTTCTGCCCTGCAAGTGCACACTGCTGCCTCATCTTCAGCTTCTCCTCCACCAGCACCCCCAAGTCCCTCTCCTCAGGGCTGCTCTCCAGCCACTCCCTGCCCAGCCTGCATTGCTGCTTGGGATTGCCTCCACCCAGCTGCAGGGCATGGCCTTGTAGAACCTCCTGAGGTTGTCTTGTGCCCACCTCTGCAGCCTGTGCAGGTCCCTCTGGATGCCATCCCTGCCCTCCAGCCTGGCTGCTGCACCACACAGCTTGGGGTGCTCAGCAGACTTGCTGAGGCTGCACTCAATGCCTCTGCCCATGGCACCCACAGAGATGTTGACCAAGACTGGTGCCAGGACTGATCCCTGAGGGACTCTGCTTGTCCCTGGTCTCCACTGGGCCATAGAACCACTGACAGCCACTCTCTGGACTTCGGAAGTGTTGTGCCCGTATTTTATGTTGCTAGTTAGTGATTGTGGAGCTGAGCAACCACACAGCTTGGCATAAATCAACTTGTGATTATTTTTTTTTTTAATGGTTTGAGAAACAAGCATATTTTTATACAGGGGAAAGATAAAATGTGCAGTCGAGCATTAAAAGATCATTTGATTCAAAGGCAAATGTGGGATTTGAGTACTGTAATTTCATTAAACCAAATGGGAATTTCACAGCCAAATCCCTTACCTGGTTTAAAAAAACCTCAGTTTAAACAATTTCAATGTTTATAACCCAAACTGCATGTAGCAACTGTTACAAAAAGGCAAAAAAAGACTCCTTGTGCTTTCACAGAGAATGACATGACAGAACTGTTCTGTTGTATGAATAAAGTTTATTTTGATGTATTTTAGATGCAGTGTTTCATTATAGAATCCTAGAATCAGTCAGGGTTGGAAGGGAGCACAAGGATCAGCCAGTCCCAACCCCCCTGCCATGCCCAGGGACACCCTACCCTAGAGCAGGCTGCCCACAGCCTCTGCCAGCCTGGCCAAAAACACCTCCAGGGATCTGGCCCCAAACACCTCCCTGCAGGGGCAACCCATTCCAGCCTCTCACCACNCCCTTCTCTGCACACCTCCAGCATCTCCACATCCCTCTTGTCCCAGGGGCTCCAGCACTGGATGCACTACTCCAGGTGGGCTCTCAGCAGAGCACAGCAGAGGGGCACAATCACTTCCCTCAACCTGTCTGTCCCCAGCCTTCTTATAAGCCTCTTTCAGATACTGGAAGGCTACTATAAGGTTTCTCAGTGGAGTAGACAGAAAAGCACTGAAATAGTTATAGCTAAGACTTGGATGTGAGGAGGACGTTCTTCACCATGAGAGTGGTGAGAGGCTGGAATGGGTTGCCCCTGCAGGGTGGTGTTTGTGGCCAGATCCCTGGAGGTGTTTTTGGCCAGGCTGGCAGAGGCTGTGGGCAGCCTGCTCTAGGGTAGGGTGTCCCTGGGCATGGCAGGGGGTTGGAACTGGCTGATCCTTGTGCTCCCTTCCAACTCTGACTGATTCTGTGACTATTGACAAAGATTTGTAATGACAGGATGAGGAGGAATGGGTTACAGTGGCAGAGGGGAGATTGGAACTGGATGTTAGGAGGAAGTTGTTTGCAGTGAGGGTGGTGAGACACTGGCACAGGTTGCCCAGGGAGGTTGTGGCTGCTCCCTCCCTGGAGGTGTTCAAGGCCAGGTTGGATGAGGCCTTGGGTCACCTGTTCTAGTGGGAGGTGTCCCTGCCTGTGGCACAGGGGGGTTGGAACTGGCTGAGCTTTGAAGTCTCTTCCAACCTAAACCATTCTATGATGCCCTCCTCTTACCCCTTACTAAAGGCACTGTCACCTTTTCTTCTCCTACACCTTACTAAAGGTGCTTTGGCTGAGCTTTGAAGTCTCTTCCAACCTAAACCATTCTATGATACCCTCCTCTTACCCCTTACTAAAGGCACTGTCACCTTTTCTGCTCCTACACCTTACTAAAGGTGCTGTCACCTTTTCTTCTCCTACACCTTACTAAAGGTGCTGTCACCTTTTCTTCTCCTACACCTTACTAAAGGTGCTGTCACCTTTTCTTCTCCTACACCTTACTAAAGGTGCTGTCACCTTTTCTTCTCCTACACCTTACTAAAGGCACTGTCACCTTTTCTTCTCTTACACCTTACTAAAGGTGCTGTCACCTTTTCTTCTCTTACCCCTTTCTAAAGGTGCTGTCACCTTTTCTTCTCCTACACATTACTAAAGGCACTGTCACCTTTTCTTCTCCTACACCTCACTAAAAGCCGTGTCACCTTCTCCTACAGCCTACTAAAGGTTCTGTCAGCTCTTTCCCTCTTCTACCTTGCTAAAGGCACTGTCACATTTTCTTCTACACCTTACTAAAGGTACTGTCAGCTTTTCCCTCTTCTACCTTGCTAAAGGAACTGTCACCTTCTCCTACACCTTACTAGAGGTACTGTCATCTTCTCCTCTCTTCTACCTTGCTAAAGGCACTGTCACATTTTCTTCTCCTACACCTTACTAAAGGTACTGTCACCTTCTCCTGTCTTCTGCCTTACTAAAGGCACTGTCACCTTCTCCTACACCTTACTAAAGGTACTGTCAGCTTCTCCTCTCTTCTGCCTTACTAAAGGCACTGTCACCTTCTCCTACACCTTACTAAAGGTACTGTCAGCTTCTCCTCTCTTCTGCCTTACTAAAGGCACTGTCACCTTCTCCTACACCTTACTAAAGGTACTGTCAGCTTTTCCCTCTTCTACCTTGCTAAAGGCACTGTCACCTTCTCCTACACCTTACTAGAGGTACTGTCAGCATTTCCTCTCTTCTACCTTGCTAAAGGTACTGTCACCTTCTTCACTTTTGTCAGCTTACTCCATTTTCATCTCTTTTCAGCTTCCTCTTCAGACTCAAAACAGCAGAAATAATCTTCAGTTCTCTCCACAGAATTTAAGCCAAGCCTTTCTTAAACCTTTTAGCTACAGATTCTCCAAGGCCAGTCTGCCTTAATCCAAGGACCAAAAAAAAAGTGTTTCTGTGTTTTTTTTTTCCTGTAGGAGTTGAGAGTATGTTCCCTTGCCAAGAGTCATCACCTCAGCATAGGAAGGACATGGAACTGCTGGAGAGGGTCCAGAGGAGGCCACAAAGATGATCAGAGGGCTGCAGCAGCTCTGCTGTGAGGACAGGCTCAAAGAGTTGGGGCTTTTCAGCCTGGAGAAGAGAAGGCTTCGAGGAGACCTTATAGCAGCCTACCAGTATCTGAGGGGGGCTACAGGAGGGCTGGGGAGGGACTGTTCACAAGGTCTTGTAATGAGAGGACGAGGGGGAATGGGTTCAAACTGGCAGAGGGGAGATTTGAACGGGATGTTAGGAAGAAATTCTTCACAGTGAGGGTGGTGAGAGACTGGCACAGGTTGCCCAGGGAGGTTGTGGCTGCTCCCTCCCTGGATGTGTTCAAATCCAGGCTGGATGAAGTCTTTAGCAACCTGTTCTAGTGGGAGGTGTCCCTGCCTATGGCACAGGGGGGTTGGAACTGGCTGAGCTTTGAGCTCCCTTCCAACCTAAACCATTCTATGATTCTATGATTAAGACCTCAACAGTCTTGAAGGGCTTATTTGCTCTTTCATCAAGCACCTGCAGTTGTGTCCTTCCTCCCAACATGACTGTAAGATTGGGGTTCCCTAACAGTGAAAAAGGCTTTCAGCAAAATGTCATTTTCTCTTTTTAACACCAGCAGAAGTTCCTCCTTTTCCCAGTGTCACACCTGCTCTCCAAACCCAGACTACACTGGTCGAGCTCTTCCTTCCTTGAGTGGATAAGCAGGCTCCTCTCTTCATTTTGGGCAGCCCAACAGCTAAGAGGGACCTTTGCTTCATTTAGTGACAGCTAAATTAAGCTGCTGGAGTTGTGGGTGTTGCCAAGGTTGGTGTTTTTCATGCTTTCCAGTTCAGTGATTTTCTGTGCAACCCAATCGCTCTTTGTTTGACTGGACACCAATTCTCCAACTCTACACTTCTCCAAGTAAAAAGTCTTCCCTTTGGAGTCCCATGAGTGATTTCTACACCCAGCTAACCTTTAAAGGTTCTGCTTTGATGGTCCTGTCTTTGCACGTTAACCTCCACCACCCTGTTTCCTCCTGCTCTCAGCTGCTATTGTTTTTTTCCTACGTACTTTACGAGTGTGGGTGCCATGGGCAGAGGCATTGAGTGCAGCCTCAGCAAGTTTGCTGAGCACCCCAAGCTGTGTGGTGCAGCAGCCAGGCTGGAGGGCAGGGATGGCATCCAGAGGGACCTGCACAGGCTGCAGTGGTGGGCACAAGACAACCTCAGGAGGTTCAACAAGGCCAAGGGCAAGGTCCTGCAGCTGGGTGGAGGCAATGCCAAGCACCAATGCAGGCTGGGCAGGGAGTGGCTGGAGAGCAGCCCTGAGGAGAGGGACTTGGGGGTGGTGGTGGAGGAGAAGCTGAAGATGAGGCAGCAGTGTGCACTTGCAGGGCAGAAAGGCAAGCAGAGGCTGGGCTGCAGCAGGAGCAGTGTGGGCAGCAGGGCCAGGGAGGGGATTGTGCCCCTCTGCTGTGCTCTGCTGAGAGCCCACCTGGAGTAGTGCATCCAGTGCTGGAGCCCCTGGGACAAGAGGGATGTGGAGATGCTGGAGGTGTGCAGAGAAGGGCCCCGAGGATGCTGAGAGGGCTGCAGCACCTTTGCTGTGAGCACAGCCTGAAAGAGTTGGGGCTGTGCAGGCTGCAGAAGAGGAGGCTCCCAGGGGACCTTCTTGTGGCCTTCCAGGATCTGCAGTGGGCTACAGAAAAGCTGGGGAGGGAGTTTGAGGGTGTGAGGGAGTGACAGGACTAGGGGGAATGGAGCAAAGCTGGAGGTGGAGAGATTGAGCCTGAAGGTGAGGAGGAAGTTGTTCATGATGAGAGTGGTGAGAGGCTGGAATGGGTTGCCCCTGCAGGGAGGTGTTTGGGTCCACATCCCTGGAGGTGTTTGGTGCCAGGCTGGCAGAGGCTGTGGGCAGCCTGCTCTAGGGTAGGGTGTCCCTGGGCGTGGCAGGGTGGGGTTGGAACTGTCTGATCCTTGTGCTCCCTTCCAACCCTGACAGATTCTATGATTCTACCTTGATTTTGCAGTCATAGAGGAACTGCAAGACTATTATATTATCTCTTGATTCTATGATTCTATATCCATCGTAAGTTCTGATGTGTTTCCATTTTGCTCTGGTGCCTGTGACCTCCAGATGATCTGCTACTCCGAGGTGTACAGCTGCCAGCAGTCAGAAGGAATCCGTTAGTCTCTAGCACACCACAGGTCTCCCAGTGCATGGAAGCCACCAACTGTCCTCACCGTGTCACAGTGTGGGAACTTTGAACCACCGCAGGCATTTCTGTGCTACTTCAGCTCTGTGACTGATCCACCTGGGGGTGTGAGAGGTACAGAAACAATCATAGAATCATAGAATGGTTTAGGTTGGAAGAGACCTCAAAGATCATCCAGTTCCAACCCCCCTGTGCCAAAGGCAGGGACCCCTCCCACTAGATCAGGATGCTCAAGACCTCATCCAGCCTGGCCTTCAACACATCCAGGGAGGGAGCAGCCACAACCTCCCTGGGCAACCTCTTCCAGTGTCTCACCACCCTCACTGTGAAGAATTTCTTCCTAACATCCTGTTCAAATCTCCCCTCTGCCAGTTTGAACCCATTCCTCCTCGTCCTGTCATTACAAGACCTTGTGAACAGTCCCTCCCCAGCCCTCCTGTAGGCCCCCCTCAGATACTGGTAGGTTGCTATAAGGCCTCCTGGCAGCCTTCTCTTCTCCAGGCTGCAGAGCCCCAACTCCCTCAGCCTCTCCTCATAGCAGAGCTGCTTCATCCCTCTGATCATCTTTGTGGCCCTCCTCTGGACTCTCTCCAGCAGTTCCATGTCCTTCCTATGCTGGGGGCTCCAGAGCTGCACACAGTACTCCAGGTGGGGTGTGAGGAGAGCAGAGTAAAGGGGCAGAATCCCCTCCTTTGCCCTGCTGGTAATGCCCCTGTTTCCTGAAGTTCAGCTGTGAGGACTCAGGGGAATTGTCTTGCTTTCAAAGAAAATGGTTGTGTGCACACCTGGGCATGTGTCTTTAAGAAATCACCCTCGCTTGTTTAAGCTAAGTCTAACCAATGAGCAGAATTTGTATAGTCCTTGTCCTCAGTAATGGCATCAAGCCTCAGCATCCTGCCAGGTTGGAGGTGGCCTTCATTACAACTTCTGAGCTCTTCTTCACAGTGAAGGTGGTGAGACAGTGCACAGGTTGCCCAGGGAGGTTGTGGCTGCTCCCTCCCTGGAGGTGTTGAAGGCCTTGAGTGGCATAGTGGGAGGTGTCCCTGCCTGTGGCACAGGGAGTTTGGAACTGGCTGAGCTTTGAGCTCCCTTCCAACCTAAACCATTCTATGATTCTACTCTAAGTTTCTGTTAATACAGGTTTTTCTGTATCACTCTTTAAGCTGAGTCTAACCAATGAGCATAATCTGTTTAGTTCTTGCCCTGAATAATGGCATCAAGCCTCAGCATCCTGCCAGGTTGGAGTTGGTCTTCATTACAACTTCTGAGCTCTCTGTTTCTATTAATACAGGTTTTTCTGTATCACTCTTTAAGCCAAGTCTAACCAATGAGCATAATCTGTTTAGTCCTTGCCCTGAATAATAGCACCAAGCCTCAGCATCCTGCCAGGTTGGAGCTGGTCTTCATTATAACTTCTGAGATCTTCTTCACAGTGAAGGTGGTGAGACACTGGCACAGGTTGCCCAGGGAGGTTTTGGCTGCTCCCTCCCTGGAGGTGTTCAGGACCAGGCTGGATGAGTCCTTGAGCAACCAGTTCTAGTGGGAGGTGTCCCTGCCTATGGCACAGGGGGGTTGGAACTGGCTGAGCTTTGAGCTCCCTTCCAACCTAAACCATTCTATGATTCTACTCTAAGTTTCTATTAAGACAGGTTTTTCTGTATCACTCTTTAAGCTAAGTCTAACTAATGAGCATAATTTGTTTAGTCCTTGCCCTGAATAATAGCATCAAGCCTCAGCATCCTGCCAGGTTGGAGCTGGGGTTCATTACAACATCTGAGCTCTCTAAGTTTCTATTAATAGAGATTTTTCTGTGTCAGTCTTTAAGCTAAGTCTAACCAATGAGCATAATCTGTTTAGTCTTTGCCCTGAATAATAGCATCAAGCCTCAGCATCCTGCCAGGTTGGAGGTGGCCTTCATTACAACTTCTGAGCTCTCTATTTCTATTAATACAGGTTTTTCTGTATCACTCTTTAAGCTAAGTCTAACCAAGAGCATCATTTGTTTAGTCCTTGCCCTGAATAACAGCATCAAGCCTCAGCATCCTGCCAGTTTGGAGCTGGTCTTCATTACAACATCTGAGCTCTTTAAGTTTCTATTAATAGAGATTTTTCTGTATCACTCTTTAAGCTAAGCCTAACCAATGAGCATAATCTGTTTAGTCTTTGCCCTGAATAATAGCATCAAGCCTCAGCATCCTGCCAGGTTGGAGGTGGCCTTCATTACAACTTCTGGGCTCTCTACTCTAAGTTTCTGTTAACACAGATTTTTCTGTATTAAAGTCAGCTAGAATTCTGATTGTAAAGCAAGGGAAAAAAAAGGGGTGCTCTTCTGGAGAGGTTTTACTTATATTGTGACTAAGAATGAGAGAATTTCATCTGGCCTGTGCCTTTTACTTTGCCATTTAAATGTTTAATGTTTTTAATCTGGGCTTTATGCAAACATACAGTGTATTGTAGGTGGTTTCTACATAAGACTTTCCTAGACCAGGGATCAAACTGGAATGGTTAGGAGACTTAGACAAACTGGAGAGCTGGGCACAGAGGAACCAAATGAGGTTCAACAAGGACAAGGGCAGAGTCCTGCAGCTGGGGAGGAAGAATAAACTGCAGCAGGACAGGCTGGGAGGGGACTGCTGGAGAGCAGCCCCAAGGAGAGGGAGCTGAGAGTGCTGGGGGAGAACATCCATGGCACAGCAATGTGCACTGGGGGCTAAGAAGGCAAATGGGATCCTGGGGTGTATTAGGCAGAGTGTGTCCAGCAGATCCAAGGAGGTTCTCCTTTGCCTCTACTCTGCCTTGGTGAGACCTCATCTTGAGCACTGCCTTCAGTCTGGAGCTCCCCAGTTACAGAGGGACAGGGAGCTGCTGGAGAGGGTCCAGGGGAGAGCTAGGAGGATGCTGAGGGGACTGCAGCAGTGGGGAGGAGAGGCTGAGGGACCTGGGGCTGCTTAGGCTGCAGAAGAGAAGACTGAGAGGGGATTGAATCAATGTTTGTAAGTGTGTGAGGGCTGGGGGTGAAGAGGGGGGGACAGGCTCTGCTCACTGCTCGCTGGAGATAGGCCAAGGAGCAATGGATGGAAGCTGCAGCACAGAAGGTTGCAGCTCAACACAAGGAGGAACTTCTTGTCTGTGTGGATCCCAGAGCAGTGGCACAGGCTGCCCAGAGAGGTTGTGGAGTCTCCTTGTGTGGAGCCTTTCCAGCCCTGTCTGGATGTCTTCCTGTGTGCCCTGGTCTGGATTGTGTCGTCCTGCTGTGGCAGGGGAGCTGGACTGGATGATNGTGTGTCCAGCAGATCCAAGGAGGTTCTCCTTTGCCTCTACTCTGCCTTGGTGAGACCTCATCTTGAGCACTGCCTTCAGTCTGGAGCTCCCCAGTTACAGAGGGACAGGGAGCTGCTGGAGAGGGTCCAGGGGAGAGCTAGGAGGATGCTGAGGGGACTGCAGCAGTGGGGAGGAGAGGCTGAGGGACCTGGGGCTGCTTAGGCTGCAGAAGAGAAGACTGAGAGGGGATTGAATCAATGTTTGTAAGTGTGTGAGGGCTGGGGGTGAAGAGGGGGGGACAGGCTCTGCTCACTGCTCGCTGGAGATAGGCCAAGGAGCAATGGATGGAAGCTGCAGCACAGAAGGTTGCAGCTCAACACAAGGAGGAACTTCTTGTCTGTGTGGATCCCAGAGCAGTGGCACAGGCTGCCCAGAGAGGTTGTGGAGTCTCCTTGTGTGGAGCCTTTCCAGCCCTGTCTGGATGTCTTCCTGTGTGCCCTGGTCTGGATTGTGTCGTCCTGCTGTGGCAGGGGAGCTGGACTGGATGATCTCTTTGGGTCCCTTCCAACCCCTGACATCCTGTGAGCTGTGATCAGCATCTTGTTTCTTCAGTGTGCTGTGCTACCTAAACTGACAAATAACCAAGGAAGTGCTTTCATATTTATCCATGGAGCATATCTTCAAGAGTAGTGCTCTGGACATTGATTTGTATCTCTCCACTCTTGTTTTTTGTTAGCATTGTCAAAGTGTCAGAGGGGAGATTTAAACAGGATGTTAGGAGGAAGATGTTTGCAGTGAGGGTGGTGAGACACTGGCACAGGTTGCCCAGGGAGGTTGTGGCTGCTCCCTGCCTGGAGATGTTCAAGGCCAGGCGGGATGAGGTCTTGAGCAACTTGTTCTAGTGGGAGGTGTCCCTGCCTGGCCAGCCTGGGCTGTGCAGCCTGGAGAAAAGAAGGCTGCCAGGAGATCTTGGAGTGGCCTTCCAGTATGTGAAGGTGGCTCCAAGAGGACTGTGGAGGGGACTATTGACAAGGTCTTGTAATGAGAGGATGAGGAGGAATGGGTTTAATGTGGCAGAGATTGAAAGTGGATGTTAGGAGGAAGTTGTTTGCAGTGAGGGTGGTGAGACACTGGCACAGGTTGCCCAGGGAGGTTGTGGCTGCTCCCTGCCTGGAGATGTTCAAGGCCAGGCGGGATGAGGTCTTGAGCAACTTGTTCTAGTGGGAGGTGTCCCTGCCTATGGCACAGGGGGGTTAGAACTGGCTGAGCTTTGAGGTCTCTTCCAACCTAAACCATTCTATGATGATTGTTGTTACAGGCCCCCATGTAAATCCTAAAGCAGTCAGAGTACACTGTGTAGAATTCTTTAATTTCCATGAGGGAAATTAGCATGAAATTGTTGTGCTATCAACTTCTAAAATAATGATCTACAACTATTTTTGAATGTAAAGTTGAGTAACAGGTAAAGGATGCCACTTGAAACTCATCTGAAGGAGGCATATAAAAAGCTGGGGAGGGACTTTTGAGGCTATGAGGGAGTGCCAGGACTAGGGGGAATGGAGCAAAGCTGGAGGTGGGGAGATTGAGGCTTTAGGTGAGGAGGAAGTTGCTGAGCATGAGAGTGGTGAGAGGCTGGAATGGGTTGCCCCTGCAGGGAGGTGTTTGGGGCCAGATCCCTGGAGGTATTTTTGGCCAGGCTGGCAGAGGCTGTGGGCAGCCTGCTCTAGGGTAGGGTGTCCCTGGGCATGGCAGGGGGGGTTGGAACTGGCTGATCCTTGTGCTCCCTTCCACTGCACTGCTTTCTTTTGGAAAAGTTACTCTGGTAACACTGAACCAAGGCATCCAGAGATAATTTGTATACAGAATCAAAAAGGCAGTGGAGCTTTATAAATGTGTTCTCTGAAAACTGAACCAAACTTGCAGTAATATGTGCCTGGACTTTCTGGTAAGGATAGTTTGGTCAAATTTCTTCTCTGTCTTCTATGACTCTCATACAGTCTCTTGGCATTCAACATACCTGGCTTCATGGTTTCCCATTATGTAGCTAAAGTAAATTAATATTTCATCAGAAAATCAGCAAAATTCCCTGCTAGTTAATGCAGTTCTCAGTTATTGAGTTATTCTGAACTAGTCAACTACTTGTCCTTACAGGGACTCATGTGACATGGACTGCTTGTGCCAAAGCTTTGCCTGGCTTAAGATGTTCTCTCCTAACAAGTAAACAGATGCATTTATTGCTTTGAGAAACTTAGAGTCATAGAATCAGTCAGGGATGGAAGAGACCACAAAGATCATATAATCCTAGAATCAGTTAGGGTTGGAAGGGAGCACAAGGATCAGCCAGTCCCAACCCCTCTGCCATGCCCAGGGACACCCTACCCTAGAGCAGGCTGCCCACAGCCTCTGCCAGCCTGGCCAAAAACCCCTCCAGGGATGTAGAATCTTACAATCAGTCAGGGTTGGAAGGGACCACAAGGATCAGCCAGTTCCAAACCCCCTGCCATGCCCAGGGACACCCTACCCTTGATCAGGCTGCTCACAGCATTATTCAGCCTTGCCTTAAACACCTCCAGGGAAGTGGCCCCAACCACCCGCACTAGAAACCCATTCCAGCCTCTCACCACTCTCATGCTCAGGAACTTCCTCCTCATCTCCACTCTGAATCTCCCCACCTCCAGCTTTGCTCCATTCCCCCTAGTCCTGGCACTCCCTAATAGCCTCAAAAGTCCCTCCCCAGCTTTCTTGTAGCCCACTTCAGATCCTGGAAGGCCACCAGAAGGTCCCCTGGGAGCCTCCTCTTCTGCAGGCTGCACAGCCCCAACTCTTTCAGGCTGTGCTCACAGCAGAGGTGCTGCAGCCCTCTGAGCATCCTACTGCACTTCTAGGCACAGAGAACATGCAATAAGTAAAAGAGATTTCAGTACTTCTGACAATTCAAGAGTCCATTGACTATTTCAACTCCCTCTCCTTTCTCTACATTTATTTACAGCACCTAAGCAGGTAATGACCTTGGTTTTTTTTGCAGCTGCTTGACTGTAACACAACTAATGGTTGCAGTTTGGTAGTAAAGAGAATTAAACATTTACCACAAAGAAATCTTCCTGCAATTAAGATCGACAACAAAGAAATTAACTTCTAAGATTAACTTTTGGAAGACTTTTAAACTATTGTTTAAACAATTTGAAAGGCTGGGCAGTGCCTGGCTGGAGAGCAGCCCTGAGAAGAGGGACTTGGGGGTGCTGCTGGTGGAGGAGAAGCTGAAGATGAGGCAGCAGTGTGCACTTGCAGGGCAGAAAGGCAAGCAGAGGCTGGGCTGCAGCAGGAGCAGTGTGGGCAGCAGGGCCAGGGAGGTGATTGTGCCCCTCTGCTGTGCTCTGCTGAGAGCCCACCTGGAGTAGTGCATCCAGTGCTGGAGCCCCTGGGACAAGAGGGATGTAGAGATGCTGGAGGTCTGCAGAGAAGGGCCCCGAGGATGCTGAGAGGGCTGCAGCAGCTCTGCTGTGAGCACAGCCTGAAAGAGTTGGGGCTGTGCAGGCTGCAGAAGAGGAGGCTCCCAGGGGACCTTCTTGTGGCCTTCCAGGATCTGAAGGGGGCTACAAAAAATCTGGGGAGGGACTTTTGAGGCTGTGAGGGAGTGCCAGGACTAGGGGGAATGGAGCAAAGCTGGAGGTGGAGAGATTCAGAGTGGAGGTGAGGAGGAAGTTGTTCATGATGAGAGTGGTGAGAGGCTGGAATGGGTTGCCCCTGCAGGGAGGTGTTTGGGGCCAGATCCCTGGAGGTGTTTTTGGCCAGGCTGGCAGAGGCTGTGGGCAGCCTGCTCTAGGGTAGGGTGTCCCTGGGCATGGCAGGGGGGTTGAGACTGGCTGATCCTTGTAGTCCCTTCCAACCCTGACTGATTCTAGGATTTATTCCATGAAGGAGACAGAAGTTGGTGTGCTTGTTTGGAGAGAATCTTTTCTTGCAAGAGTCAGTTTAATGCTCTTTACTACCAGTGTGCAACCATTAGTGTGTTAGGAATAGTTGAAAAGAACCACCAAGGTTCAAACACCAGCTTAGGTGCTGTAAATAAATGTAGGGAAAGGAGGAGGAGTTGAAAGAGCCAATGCACTCTTGAATTGTCAGTAGCACTGGAATAGATTTAATTCTCTTGATTCTGTGAAATCTGTTTTAGTTATTGCATGTTCACAGTTCCTGGACCTGCAGTGAAGTTTATTCCATGAAGGAGGCAGAAAATGGTGCATGGAATAAATCTGTGAATGATGTTGGGAAAGGGGAGTTGGAATAGTCAATGCACTCTTGGATTGTCAGGAGCACTGAAATAGATTTAGTTCTATGATTCTGTGAAAACTATTTTGGTTATTGCATGTTCACAGTGCCTGGACCTGCAGTGAAGTTTATTCCATGAAGGAGGCAGAAATTGATGTGCTTGTTTGGAGAGAATCTTTGTTTGCAAGAGCCAGTTCAGTGCTCTTTGCTACCAGTGGTAGCAAAGTTGCAAGGAGCCACCAAGGTATTCAACAAGTGAGGTGCTGTAAATAAATGTAGGGAAAGGAGGAGGAATTGAAATAATCAATGCACTCGTGGATTGTCAGGAGCACTAAAATAGATTTAATTCTATGATTCTGTGAAATCTGTTTTGGTTATTGCATGTTCACAATGCCTGGACCTGCAGTGAGATTTATTCCATGAAGGAGGCAGAAATTGATGTGCTTGTTCGGAGAGAATCTTTGTTTACAAGAGCCAGTTCAGTGCTCTTTGCTACCAATGGTAGGAAAGTTGCAAGGAGCCACCAAGGTATTCAACAAGTGAAGTGCTGTAAATAAATGTAGGGAAAGGAGGAGGAATTGAAATAATCAATGCACTCGTGGATTGTCAGGAGCACTAAAATAGATTTAATTCTATGATTCTGTGAAATCTGTTTTGGTTATTGCATGTTCACAATGCCTGGACCTGCAGTGAGATTTATTCCATGAAGGAGGCAGAAATTGATGTGCTTGTTCGGAGAGAATCTTTGTTTACAAGAGCCAGTTCAGTGCTCTTTGCTACCAATGGTAGGAAAGTTGCAAGGAGCCACCAAGGTATTCAACAAGTGAAGTGCTGTAAATAAATGTAGGGAAAGGAGGAGGAATTGAAATAATCAATGCACTCGTGGATTGTCAGGAGCACTAAAATAGATTTAATTCTATGATTCTGTGAAATCTGTTTTGGTTATTGCATGTTCACAATGCCTGGACCTGCAGTGAGATTTATTCCATGAAGGAGGCAGAAATTGATGTGCTTGTTCGGAGAGAATCTTTGTTTACAAGAGCCAGTTCAGTGCTCTTTGCTACCAATGGTAGGAAAGTTGCAAGGAGCCACCAAGGTATTCAACAAGTGAAGTGCTGTAAATAAATGTAGGGAAAGGAGGAGGAATTGAAATAATCAATGCACTCGTGGATTGTCAGGAGCACTAAAATAGATTTAATTCTATGATTCTGTGAAATCTGTTTTGGTTATTGCATGTTCACAATGCCTGGACCTGCAGTGAGATTTATTCCATGAAGGAGGCAGAAATTGATGTGCTTGTTCGGAGAGAATCTTTGTTTACAAGAGCCAGTTCAGTGCTCTTTGCTACCAATGGTAGGAAAGTTGCAAGGAGCCACCAAGGTATTCAACAAGTGAAGTGCTGTAAATAAATGTAGGGAAAGGAGGAGGAATTGAAATAATCAATGCACTCTTGGATTGTCAGGAGCACTAAAATAAATTTAATTCTATGATTCTGTGAAATCTGTTTTAGTTATTGCATGTTCACAGTTCCTGGACCTGCAGTGAAGTTTATTCCATGAAGGAGGCAGAAAATGGTGCATGGAATAAATCTGTGAATGATGTTGGGAAAGGGGAGTTGAAAGAGTCAATGCACTCTTGGATTGTCAGGAGCACTAAAATAGATTTAATTCTCTTGATTCAGTGAAATCTGTTTTAGTTATTGCATGTTCACAGTGCCTGGACCTGCAGTGAGATTTATTCCATGAAGGAGGCAGAAATTGATGTGCTTGTTTGGAGAGAATCTTTGTTTGCAAGAGCCAGTTCAGTGCTCTTTGCTGCCAGTGTGCAACCATTAGTATGTTAGAGTCAAATACTTGCAAGGAACCACCAAGGTCTATTAACAACTGAGGTGCTGTGAATAAATGTTGGGAAAGGAGAGGGAGTTGAAATAGTCAATGCACTCTTGAATAGTCAGGAGCACTAAAGTAGAATTAATTCTCTGATTCTGTGAAATCTGTTTTAGTTATTGCATGTTCACAGTGCCTGGACCTGCAGTGAGATTTATTCCATGAAGGAGACAGAAGTTGGTGTGACTGTAGAGAAGGGAATCCTTTCAGGCAACAGTCAGAAAGTAGCTAATAACAATTCTTACTGACTTCCTGTTTTTCCTGATCTTTCATGGTTTTGTACTCTTTGTGAAATGATGTTCAAGAAAATCATTTTGGATATTGCACACTGTATAATAATGTATTACACACACTGTGTGCTGGGCTGCAGCAAGAGCAGCTGTGGGCAGCAGGGCAAGGGAGGGGATTGTGCCCCTTGGCTCTGCTCTCCTCACACCCCACCTGCAGCACTGTCTGCAGCTCTGCAGCCCCCAGCGTAAGCAGCACATGCAAGTGGTGGAGCCAGTGCAGAGGAGGCCACCAAGATGCAGCTGAGAGGGCTGCAGCAGCTCTGCTGTGAGCACAGGCACAGAGAGTTGGGGCTCTGCAGCCTGGAGAGGAGAAGGCTGCCAGGAGACCTTGGAGTGGCCTTGCAGGATCTGCAGAGGGCTCCAGGAGGGCTGGGGAGGGACTATTGACAAGGTCTTGTAATNTAGTGGGAGGTGTCCCTGCCTATGGCACAGGGAGGTTTGAACTGGCTGAGCTTTGAGCTCCCTTCCAACCTAAACCATTCCATAATTCTCTACACTGCTCTACAGATGTGTGAATATGTAGGGACTGCACAAGCAGCTTTCATCACAATATCATTGATCACCTTCACTGGGTATCAAACAGGTTCTCATTATTTCTATTAAGATGAGTTAGAATTGTTGACACTCGAGTGGGGATGCTGCAGTGCAAATGAACACACAGAGCCAAGGTGCTCTTGTTATGACAGGAGGAGGAGGAGGAATGGGTTTAAAGTGTCAGAGGGGAGGTTGAAAGTGGATGTTAGGAGGAAGTTGTTTGCAGTGAGGGTGGTGAGACACTGGCACAGGTTGCCCAGGGAGGTTGTGGAGCACAGACTCACAGAATGTGATCTTTGATTTAATGTCCTTGAGGTCCCTTCTGGCCCTTAACATCCTGTGATCCTTACGCATCATAGAATGGTTTAGGTTGGAAGGGACCCCAAAGCTCAGCCATTTCCAACCCCCTGTGCCATAGGCAGGGACACCTCCCACTAGGACAGGTAGCTCAAGGACTCATCCAACCTGGCCTTGAACACCTCCAGGGAGGTTGTGGAGCACAGAAGCACAGAATCATAGAATGGGTTAGGCTGGAAGGGAGCTCAAAGCTCAGCCAGTTCCAACCTCCCTGTGCCATAGGCAGGGACACCTCCCACTAGAACAGGTCACTCAAGGCTTCATCCAGCCTGGTCCAGAACACCTCCAGGGATGGAAAAGCCACAACCTCCCTGGACAACTTGTGCCAGTGTCTCACCACCCTCACTGGAAAGAACTTCCTCCTAACATCCTCTCCTTGAGGTCCTTTCCAACTCTTAGCATCCTGTGATCCTTTATGCATCACATTGCACTGAAGTGCTGTAGTCATTGTGAGTTTTTTTCTGGACAAGCACTTGATTGCCAGCTCAAATTGAGGCTCTGAGCTTCATCTCTGAATGAGTCTGTTGGTATTTCTTGGATTTACTTACTCACTACTCACTCAACTTTGCTTTCAGTTGCAGGATGGAGAAGCCAGAGGTGTTAGGATGGGGTGGAAAATGTACAAGCAGCTGGAGTTTTGTGTTTGAAGGGAAAAGGGAGGGAAAAAAAAGAAGATTGGAACTGAAGCCTATCAGAGGAGTAATAGGAAAAAAAAATTAGATAGTGATAGAGGAAAAAAAAATTAATGAAAACAATTGCCTGAATGTAACTTTGTAGTAAGTGATGGAATTAAGAGTCTGGCTTCAGTCCTTTCTTCTGGACACAAGTCACTGTCTCCATTAGAATTAAAGCAGCCTCAGCTTACTTTTTTGGCCCAAATTGGCTTTCTTAGAGAGATGCTTTGCTCGACAGCTTCATTGTGAAACAGTTGAGGAGGCATATTCAAAGTAAAAAAAAAAATAAACCATCAACCACTTCATCTGAAGTGGAGTAAAAATTGGGATGGCTGCTTGTTGATCGCAACCATAATTTAAACAGTACTTCTACACTGGGGAAGAGCATCATTTTTTATGTCATCTTCAGTTATTTAAATGCCATCTCACATTCTGTATCTGTTGAAGCTTTGCTGGATTGTGTTTTATTACAAGAGCAAACGTGGAAGAGGTAATATAATAGTCCTGCAGTTCCTGTATGGCTGCAAGATCAAGGTGGAATCCTAGAATCAGTCAGGGTTGGAAGGCACCACAAGGATCAGCCAGTCCCAACCCCCCTTCCATGCCCAGGGACACCCTACCCTAGAGCAGGCTGCCCACAGCCTCTGCCAGCCTGGCCAAAAACACCTCCAGGGATCTGGCCTCAAACACCTCCCTGCAGGGGCAACCCATTCCAGCCTCTCACCACTCTCATCATGAACAACTTCCTCCTCACCTCCACTCTGAATCTCCCCACCTCCAGCTTTGCTCCATTCCCCCTAGTCCTGGCACTCCCTGATAGCCTCAAAAGTCCCTCCCCAGCTTTTCTGTAGCCCCCTTCAGATCCTGGAAGGCTACAAGAAGGTCCCCTGGGAGCCTCCTCTTCTGCAGCCTGCACAGCCCCAACTCTTTCAGGCTGTGCTCACAGCAGAGCTGCTGCAGCCCTCTGAGCATCCTCGGGGCCCTTCTCTGCACACCTCCAGCATCTCCACATCCCTCTTGTCCCAGGGGCTCCAGCACTGGATGCACTACTCCAGGTGGGCTCTCAGCAGAGCACAGCAGAGGGGCACAATCCCCTCCCTGGCCCTGCTGCCCACACTGCTCCTGCTGCAGCCCAGCCTCTGCTTGCCTTTCTGCCCTGCAAGTGCACACTGCTGCCTCATCTTCAGCTTCTCCTCCACCACCCCACCAAGTCCCTCTCCTCAGGGCTGCTCTCCAGCCACTCCCTGCCCAGCCTGCATTGCTGCTTGCCATTGCCTCCACCCAGCTGCAGGACCTTGCCCTTGGCCTTGTTGAACCTCCTGAGGTTGGCTTGTGCCCACCTCTGCAGCCTGTGCAGGTCCCTCTGGATGCCATCCCTGCCCTCCAGCCTGGCTGCTGCCCCACACAGCTTGGGGTGCTCAGCAAACTTGCTGAGGGTGAAGCAGCATTGCTAAGCCTTGGCAAACAAATACTGAATCAGTTAAGTAGTAACTGCTTTAGAAATTAATAGAAATTAATTAGAAGTACAGTGCTGTGTTGGCTTGTAAAATGCCCTCTCTGTGCACAGATCTATGTAAACAGAGACATTTTGCTGATCTATATTGTTCCATCCTGGTTTAGTTTTGCCACAGTGAGCAGTATTTCAGAGTCATGAATTGCTGTTCTATGCTGGTAGTGGACAGGTTTGAAATACCTTTTGTTACAGGAGTTTTGTGATAGTCAAAAAAAATCTTTGCCTCTAGAAGCATCCCAATGTAAAAAAAAAGAAAAAAGAACCTCAAAACCAACAACCAAGACCAAAGAAACCCCAAAAAGCCCCAAAAAACCCAGAAAAAAAAGGCCAATGACAACAACCCAAAAAATGCCCCAGACAAAAACTCAACAACAAAAAGAAACCCAACCCAGAAAAGGGCAACAACAACCAAAAAAGTGACTCAAACAAACAAACAAACAAAAAAAAAAGCTACAGCAAAAAAAAGCCCAACCCAAAACCAAACAAACCCCAAACAAAAAAACACACTCACAAAAATGAGGGTAACAATAACCAAAAAATGCCCCAAACAAAAAAAAAACACAGAAAATCCCAAACCAGGACCAAACAAACTCCAAACAAAAAGCCACATTGGCAAAAAATGGCCAAGGACAACCAAAGAAAGCCCAAAACAAAGAAAACCCAAAGGAAAAAAAAAAAACAAAAGGAAACCTCATTTATGTTTGATTATCTTGGTTGGAGACAAAGATGAAAAGAAAAAAAAAATAATTGTAGTGATTAAAAGAACAAAAAACCCCAACCCAGAACCAAACAAACCCCAAACACAAAACCACATTGGCAAAAAATGGCCAAGGACAACCAAAGAAAGGCCAAAACAAACAAAACACAAAGGAAAAAAAATAACAAAAGGGAAACCTCATTTCTGTTTGATGATCTTGGTTGGAGACAAAGATGAAAAGGAAAAAAAAGGAAGAATTATAATTGTAGTGGTGATTAAAAAATTATAATTGTAATTGTAGTGGTGGTTGTGGTGATTAAAAAAAAAAAGAAGAACAAAAAACCCCAACCCAAAACTAAACAAACCCCCAAAAAAACCCACATTGGCAAAAAATGGCCAAGGACAACCAAAGAAAGCCTAAAACAAACAAAACCCAAAGGAAATAAAATAACAAAAGGGAAACATCATTTATGTTTGATGATCTTGGTTGGAGACAAAGATGAAAAGGAAAAAAAAGGAAGAATTATAATTGTAGTGGTGATTAAAAAATTATAATTGTAATTGTAGTGGTGGTTGTGGTGATTAAAAAAAAAAAGAAGAACAAAAAACCCCAACCCAAAACTAAACAAACCCCCAAAAAAACCCACATTGGCAAAAAATGGCCAAGGACAACCAAAGAAAGCCTAAAACAAACAAAACCCAAAGGAAATAAAATAACAAAAGGGAAACATCATTTATGTTTGATGATCTTGGTTGGAGACAAAGATGAAAAGGAAAAAAAAGAAGAATTATAATTGTAGGGGTGATTAAAAAAATGTAATTGTGGTGATTAAAAAAAAAAAGAATAACAAAAAACCCCAACCCAAAACCTAACAAACCCCAAACAAAAAAACACATTGGCAAAAAATGACCAAAGACAACCGAATTAAGCCCAAAACAAACAAAACCCAAAGGAAATAAAATAACAAAAGGGAAACATCATTTATGTTTGATGATCTTGGTTGGAGACAAACATGAAAAGAAAAAAATAAGAATAATTATGATTGTGGTGATTAAAAAAAATAAATCCCAACCCAAAACCTAACATATCCCAAACAAAAAACCACACTCAGCAAAAAATGGCCAAAGACAACCAAATTAAGCCCAAAACAAACAAAACCCAAAGGAAAAAAAAATAGCAAAAGGGAAACCTCATCTCTGTTTGATGATCTTGGTTGGAGACAAAGATGAAAAGGGGGAAAAAAAAAAAAAAAGAATAATTTTAATTGTGGTGACAGATAAAAATGCTTTGCTCAGGAGGTTGTACCACAGGGAAAGGAATGGATGGGAATATTTTTTTTTTTAACTTTTAAAATTCTCTCCCTTGTGCTTTTCAAACTGCACAGGAGGTGTGATGAGGTTTGCACTACGTAAAGCTTCAGCTTCTTCTTTTCCAGGCTTTTAAAATCAGCTCTCAGGGTGGTTGTTTTGATTGCCTTAGTGAGGGCTCAGGGGGCAGTGTGAGGGACTCTTGGGTTGAATTAGGCATGAGGTCAGTGAGGGCTTGGAGGGGACGAAAGTAGCTCAAGAACTCTTCAAGCTCATCTTTGGATGTTCAGTTGATGTCTCAGTTGGGTGGTCTGTCCTCATGCAGTGTTGATAGAAATGCTGGGTGCATCCCAACTACTTCTTAGCAGTGAGGGTGGTGAGACACTGGCACAGGTTGCCCAGGGAGGTTGTGGAGCACAGAAGCACAGAATGTGATCTTTGATCACATTCTGTGCTTCT
>VWZI01018445.1:0-12323 GCA_013396835.1 Psilopogon haemacephalus | reverse complement strand
GAGGGAAAAAAAAAAAAAAAAAAAAAAGAAGGAAGAAAAGGGAGAAGTAAAAAAAAAGGAGGTTCTGGGTGGTTGTGGTTGGAAGCTGATGCATTCTGATTGCAGCTTCTGCAAAGAGCCTTTTGTCAGGCGCTTTGCTTAAGGTGAGCTGAAGTTTAGCAGGGAGGCAGCGGAATGTGTGGTGGCATGGTCCACGATCTGCAGGTCAGGAGCCATCCTGTGGGAGCTGCTGCTGCTGCTGCTGGCAGAGATGTTTATAGCTGGTGACAGTCTGGGCTCTGCCTCTCGCTGCGTTGTTTTGGTGTGGGGCAGGGATGTTCTGCTTCAGCAACGGGGGGAACGTGAGGCCGAGAGGAGACCTCGCTGCTCTTGGCAGCTCTTGCCACGGGAGGTTGCAGTGAGGTGTGGGTTGGTTCCTTCTCCCTAGTATCAGGTGATAGAACGAGAGGAAATGGCCTGAAATTGTCCCAGAGTAGGGTTAGGTTGGAGAGGAGGAAAAGTTTCTTTGCTGCAAGAGCTGTCAGGGATTGTCACAGGCTGCCCAGGGAGGTGCTGGAGTCCCCATCCCTGGAGGTGTTCAAGAAGTGTGTGGCCATGACACTGAGGGACATGGTTTAGTGTCTGTGATGGTGCTGGATCAGTGATTGGGCTGGGTGACTTTAGAGGGCTTTCCCAACCCAAACAATTCAATGATTCTGTGAGAATTCCCCTGTTATGGTTCTGCTCTGGCAGGGTGGGGGTGATCTGGAAGATCTCCAGAGGTCCCTTCCAACCCCTAACATCCTGTGAGCCTGTGAATGTCAGAGCTGTGGTCAGTGTGAACCCACTGGAGAGGTCTCTTCTCAGCACTGGTGTGATGGGTAGCATGGGCAGAAGGATGTTCTCCTGGCACGAGGGGACAACCCTCAAGTTTTCAGGCTGAGGCACCCCAGAACGTGTCCCAGATGAGGACTTTGGCCGCCTGCTATTCTTTTCTCCAAACCTTTACAAAACCACGGGGACTTGATTAAAAAAAGACTCTGGGAGGTGCTGACCTGGTGCCAGAGTGGCTGTGAGGGATGTTCAAGAGACCCCTTTGGAATGAATGAATTGTTTTGGCTTGGGAAGGCTTTGATACCATCCAGTCCAACCATCAACCCGGCACTAGCAAGTTTGCAGCTAAACCACATCCTTCAGCACTGCATCTCCACAGCTTTGAAACCCCTCCAGGGGTGGGGACTCCACAACCTCCCTGACCAGCCTGGACCAAGCTTTGGACAACCCTCAAGGGGAAGAAATTTTTCCACATGTCCAACCTCAGCCTCCCTTGGTGCAACTTGAGGCTGTTTCCTCTTGTCCTTTTGCTTGTTCCTTGGGAGAGGACACCCCACCTGGCTCAAATCTTATTTCAGGAGAGCAATGAGGTCAAATCTTATTTCAGGAGAGCAATGAGGTCTCCCCTCAGCCTCCTTTTCTCCAGACCAAACACTCCCAGCTCCCTCAGCTGCTCCTCTCCAGCCCCTTCCACCAGCTTTGTGGACCTGCTCTAGCCCCTTCTTGGATTGAGGAGCCCAAACCTGACCCCAGGAGTCAAGCATTCAGGGTTATTTGCTTTGGGTGTTGGAGTGAGGTGGTGTAAGAACCACAGATCTGGAAGGACAGGAGCAAGACAGACACCAGGAGCTGCGTCAGGCTCCTTCCTGTACTGCTAATTATTCTGCAGCATTGCATTAATTAAAAAGTGCTTCTTTGGCAAAGATCTTTTTGGATCATTTTAATTATAAATGGGTACCAAGGGGGAAGCAGTCACAGATGGCACATGGTGGGGTGGAACTGTTCCCTTATCATCATCTGCAAACAAGAGGGATCCAGCTAAGAATGAAAAAAAAAAAAAGACCCAATCCCAATTCAGTGGTGGTGTCCTACCTCCTGAGAGGGATTTGTCCTGGGGAGAGCTGTTTGGGAGGTGTGCAGGACAGCTCAGCCTGTTGGAGGAGCAGAGGGAGGTTGTTGTGACATAGCCATTTTTTATAATGCTTTTTACTTGGAAGAGTCCTCAGCACCTTGCTTGCTGTGAGCCCTGCTGGCAGGAGCAGCAGAGCTCAGCATCTCTTTGTCCCTGGAAGAGCTCAACAGGGGATGTTCTTCCCCGCTTCAAGAGGTGGTTTGTGCAGGTTTTCTTCTGGCAGGCTGAGAGCACAGCCAGCTCCACTGTGGCCAGCTCCTCCTCAGCCAGGCTCTGAGTGAAAGCCAGCTGGGTTTTGCTCTGCTTTGGCTTTCTTGAGCTGGTGTCAGGGCCAAAGCAAGCCCTGGGACCACACAGAGTGGTGCTTGGAAGGTCCAGCAATGAGAGCTGAGCCTTTTCCCTGAAGATCTGCTATGGTTGCTTTACCTTCTGGCGATCCTGGAAGAACTTTTTTTTCCTACATACACTCCACTGGAACTTGGTGAGAGGTTTCTTCTGGACCTGGTTTTCAGCTTTTGTTCTGCAAATCCACCCCATGGGATTGTTGTTGTACCTGGAACATGCTGACCTCCTCCAGCACACCTGGAAAAAAAACTTGGATCTGTTCTATGAAACTGATCTTCTTTCCACTTTCAGGGTTCAGATCCAGGAGGGACCTGAACTGCCTGAGCAGTTTGAAATGTGCTTTGTGTTCTTGCTTGGACATCTGGATGTGAGGTGGTGCAATCACCTTGGAGCAGGAGGCTGTGGCTGTGCTGTCAGCCCAGGGCTGTGTGAAATGTCAGCTCTTCTGCTGGCCCTTTTGGCTGGTCAAAGGGCAGGTGGTAGTGTGCTGAGGGGAGCCTCCAGCATCACCTGAAATCATCTAAGGAGAAGTCAATGCTCTGGAGTGGTTAGAGGAGCAAGGTCAGAGCTCTCCATGTGTGATCAGAGCAGAGGAGAAGTTCTCTATGAGCCAGCAATGTGCCCTTGTGGCCAAGGATGCCAAAGGTCTTCTGGGGTGCATTAGGAAGAGTGTGGCCAGTAGGTCCAGAGAGGTTCTCCTCCTCCTCTGCTCTGCCCTATGGAGGCCACATCTGAAGTCCAGGGTCCAGTGCTGGGCCTCCCAGTTCGAGAGACACAAGAAACTGCTGGAGAGTCCAACAGAGGTTCTGAAGATGCTGAGGAGCCTGAGGCTGTTTAACTTGGAAAAGAGCAGCCTGAGAGAAGATCTGATTGATACTCAGCAAGAGCATCACCTGGGAGTGCTGGTGGACACCAGGCTGCCCATGAGCCAGCAGTGTGTCCTGGTGGACATAAAAGGCCAAAGGCATCCTGGGACGTATGAAGAAGAGTGTGGCCAGCAGGTCAAGGGAGGTTCCCCTGCCTCCCTCCTCTACCTTAATGAGGCCACAGCTGGAGTCCTGTGTCTGGTTCTGGGCTGCCTAAGAGAGAAGGGAGTCCTGTGGAGGCTACAAAGATGCTGAGAGGCCTGGAGCAGCTCTGTGAGGAGGAAAGGCTGAGAGTCCTGAAAGGGCATCTGCTCAGGGCTCAAAAAGAGCTAAAGGACCTGTGGGGGCAAGAGGATGGGGCCAGACTCTTGGTGGTGATGCCCAGGGATAAGACAAGGGGCAGTGGGCACAAACTGGAACCCAGGAGGTTCCATCTGAACAGGAGGAGAAACTTGTTTGGTGTGAGGGTGCTGGAGGCCTGGAGCAGGCTGCCCAGAGAGGTTGTGGAGTCTCCTTCTGTGGAGAGAGATCCCAAATGGTTCCCTCATGTGTTGCAGATAAAAGACTACGAGAAGCTGGACTCGGAGGAGGAGCGACTGAGCCGGAGCCGGCAGATTTATGACACCTACATAATGAAGGAGCTGCTGTCCTGTTCTCATGTAAGTATCACACACCTGCAGGACTGACCTCCAGAGCTCCCTTCCCAACCCCTTACCATTCCCTGATTCTTGGCTCTGGAGTGGGAAAACAGCCATGTCTGCTGTCCTTGTCTCCAGCAGAGGGCTGTGAGGATGCTGAGGGGGCTGGAGCACTGCCTTCTGAGGAGAGGCTGAGGGACCTGGGGCTGCTCTGTCTGGAGAAGACTGAGAGGGGATCTAACAGATGTTTATAAATCTCTGAGGGCTGGTCAGGAGTGGGGGGACATGCTTTGCTTACTTGCTCCCTGAGATAGGCCAAGGAGCAATGGACGGAAGCTGCAGCACAGGAGGTTGCAGCTCAACACAAGAGGCAACTTCTTGACTGGAAGGTTCCCAGAACACTGGCACAGGCTGCCCAGAGAGGTTGTGGAGTCTCCTTGTCTGGAGCCTTTCCAGGCCTGTCTGGATGTGTTCCTGTGTGCCCTGAGCTAGATTGTCTGCTCCTGCTGTGGCAGGGGGGCTGGACTGGATGGTCTCCTTGGGTCCCTTCCAACCCCTAACATCCTCTGAGCCTGTGATCCCTGGAGCTGTGGAGGGGGAATTTATCCCAAATTCATTAAGGGAGCATCATCAAACCCTTTTATCTTCACCTCTCTCATCCTCCTCATCCCCCCCCTCCCCTGCCTTCCCACTGTAGAGCAACCATTTCCCTGCATCACTCTGCAGGCTTGACAGCACCATAGCAGCTCTATTGCATCATTCTGAAGGATGGATGCTTTCCATCTGCTTAAAAGAGCAACGGTGCTGCAGATCTTCAGTGAAATTTGTATTTCCAAATTGAAAATTTTTTTTTTTTTTTTTTCCCTCCTTTTTTTTCTTTCCTTTTTTTTTTTCCCCTTTTTTTTCCCCCTTTTTTTTTTTTTCTTTTTTTTTTTTTCTCCCCGCAAGCCTTTCTCCAAACAAGCTGTAGATCATGTACAGAAACATTTAGCCAAGAAACAAGTGCCAGCCAGCCTTTTTCAGGTGAGCTTCAGCCATTTTTGAGTCTTCACATCTTCTTCATGTACTTGACAGTAAGTGACTCTGTGCATCTTCTTTTAAGAGACAGGATGAGTGATCCTGGTGCATGATCTTTGCTGGGGGAAAAGAAAACGTATTTTTAAAGTCAAATACAAATTACTGATTATTATTGATGTGAGGAGGAAGTTTTTCACCATGAGAGTGGTGAAGCCCTGGAATGGGTTGCCCAGGGGGGTGGTTGGGGCCACTTCCCTGGAGGTGTTTAAGGCCAGGCTGGCAGAGGCTGTGGGCAGCCTGCTCTAGGGTAGGGTGTCCCTGGGCATGGCAGGGGGGTTGGAACTGGCTGATCCTTGTGGTCCCTTCCAACCCTGACTGATTCTAGGATTCTATGATTACTTCTGTCTGAAATAATTTTATAAGCAGTTTATCAGAGCAAGCTGAACCTTGCTATATGAGTTGGGAAATTGAGGTCATTTTAAGCCATGAAAGGATTTAGAATAAATCATTTTCCATCAGGAAGCTACGTCCTGTCATGGATATGATGCAGTGGGTCCAGAGGAAGCCATGAAGATGATGAGGGGGCTGGAGAACTTCTCCTGTGAGGACAGGCTGAGGGAGTTGGGGTTGTTCAGCCTGGAGAAGAGAAGGCTCCAGGGAGACCTTAGAGCAGCCTTCTTGTACCTGAAGGGGCCTACAAGAAGGCTGCAGAGGGAATGTTTGCAAAGGCCTGCAGGGATAGGCTGAGAGGCAGTGGTTTGAAATGAGAGCAGATTTAGATTGGATGCTAGGAGCAAGTTCTGCACCATGAGAGTGGTGGAACACTGGAACAGGGTTGCCCAGGGAGGTAGTTGAGTCCTCATCCCCAGAAATATTCAAGGTCAGGCTTGACAAGGCTCTGAACAGCCTGATCTAGTGGAGGATATCCCTGCAGACTGCAGGGGGGGTTGGACTTAGATGAGCTTTGGAGGTCTCTTCCAACCCAGAGCACTCTGTGATTCTATAACTGCTTTGCTAGACTTGTCCATAGGCAGCTGCTTTACTCAGATTTCATACACCCCTCCCCCCCAAAAAAAAAGGGCAACCCTGAAGGTTTTCCAGCTCATGAAAATATTCTCTTTGACTTTGGGGCAGCAGCTCAAGTTCCAAAAGCCAAAGGAAGCTTAAATCAGTAAATGCTGTAGCCCTGGGGCCAACGTGAAGTACGATTCACAGTTTTATTGTGTGCTGAAGCACTAATTGTGTGGTTTTTACCCCTTTTTTTTTTTTTTAGCCATATATAGAAGAAATTTGTGATAGCCTGCGAGGGAAAATATTTCAGAAATTTATGGAAAGGTAAGAGCATGATCTGTTAGCCAAAGCCTCATGGAGCCAGGGAGGCAGGTCCCTGAAGGATTGCTGTAAAGAGATAGACTTCATTTAATTAATCAGATCAGAGGTCTGGAGCACCTCTGCTATGAGGACAGGCTGAGAGAGTTGGGGCTTTTCAGCCTGGAGAAGAGAAGGCTTCGAGGAGACCTTATAGTAACTTTCCAGTATCTGAAGGGGGCTACAGGAAGGCTGGGGAGGAACTGTTCACAAGGTCTTGTAATGACAGGATGAGGGCAAATGGGTTCAAACTGGCAGAGGGGAGATTTAAATGGGATGTTAGGAGGAAGTTCTTCACAGTGAGGGTGGTGAGACACTGGCACAGGTTGCCTGGGGAGGTTGTGGCTGCTCCCTCCCTGGATGTGTTGAAGGCCAGGCTGGATGAGGTCTTGAGTGACCTGATCTAGTGGGAGGTGTCCCTGCCTATGGCACAAGGGGGTTGGAACTGGCTGAGCTTTGAGGTCTCTTCCAACCTAAACCATTCTATGATTCTAGTAGGTCTCACGCCAGGAAGCTTCTGGTAGTGAGTGGCTTTGGTGTATATATCCTGATGAATGTCAGGATGGGTGAGTGGCAAAGGGGTGGAAGCTGAGGGATTCAAGAGCAGTTTGTACTCCCAAGGTTTCAAAGCCACAGAGCCTATGTTCTCCTTTCCTGAGGAGGCATCTCTTGGGTGGGTGCCTAGGAGACTCGAGAATTTGGGTTTCTACCTTGGGCACCTTGAAATGGAGCAGAAAAAGTCTAAAGGAAAGAGTGCAGGGCACAGACTTAGTTAGGCAGAGCAGCCTTTAAAAGTTGTGTGCAGGCTCTGGCTCTCTCCCAGCCCAGCCATGGTGTGTGGTGTCCTGCAGGCAGACTGATGGAGGCTGTAAAAAAAAAAATGCCTCCACACAGGCATCGTTTCTTAGCCTGCAAATAAATACTTAATTATTTATGTGGAAAGGAGAAGCTGGAGATGCTGGTTTGGGTTTTGTTTGGGTTGGGTTTTTTTTTTTGGGGGGGGAGGGCAACAGCTTGTGGTGTTACTGATGTCATTCCTGCTTTGAGTTTAAAGTGATCCTTGGAGCATACAGAGGCTCATTAACATAAATGGAGCTGCTTCTGTTTTCTTGTCATTATCTTGCTAATTGTGTCGTTTAAAATGTTTGCCAAGTTACAAACTTCGGTTTGCTTTTAGAAATGCAAAACCCCATCTGAAATGAAGAGGAGAGGTGAGGGCATCCCAAGTGCTCAGAATTGCAGTGGGGAGGGGGGGAAGGTTCTCTGCTGCCTCTCTTCTTAGGAAGGATGCAAAAACACAAAGCATGCATGGCCCAGTGGAGCTTTTTTTGGCCTGGTGGGAGTGAGGTTCCAGTTGTTTGGTTCCTAAATCCCACAACACTCCCCTAACTCAAACTGGGATTTAGTTTAGCTTTCATTTGGTTTAAGTATCAGAGTCTTGGCTGTTTTCTCTCTGTAGTCTCAGACAGCTTCTCTCCTTCTTTCCTGCAGTGACAAGTTTACTAGATTTTGTCAGTGGAAAAACGTAGAACTCAATATTCATGTAAGTACCTCCCAAGTGTCTTTCTCTTGTCAGCAGTGAAAATGGGCACTTCTGGAAGAGATGTGGTGCTGAGGCTCTACCAGGCTTGGTAGAGTTAAAGAATGGTTGGACTGAGTGGCCTGAAAGGGTCCAACCGACCTGATTCTGTGATTCTATGATTCTATGAATGGTGCTTACAAAGGGCTGTGGGTGAACATCAGTGATCTGCTCTTCATTTCAAATTAACACAGGAAGTGTACTGAGATGACAGAGTGTGAAAAATTACTCTTCTAGACAACCACCAAGCCCTTTCCTTCCCCAGTTCTCAACAACTGATCAGTGGGCTTTTACTATACCTAGCCTTCAGGAAAGGACAGTGAAAATGAAGCAGACCCAGTCTAGAAATCCCACCTGATGTATTGATCCTGCAGGGCCCAAGAGAAGGAGTGTATTGGTTATTGGTTAGGACATCAGTGATCTGCTCTTCTGAGCTCAGACATAACAGTCTGAAATATCTCATACAGACCTAAGAATCTCTTCCTGCATGCCCCTGCCTTGAGCTAATCATAGAATCATACAATTGGTCGGGTTGGAAAAGCTCTCAAAGATCATCCAAGACCCAACCATCAGCCCAACACCACCATGGCCATCAAACCCTGTCCCACAGTGCCGTGGGCACAGGTTTCTTCAGCACCTCCAGGAATGGAGACTTCAACATCTCTCTGGGCAGCCTGTCCCAATCCCTGACCACTCTTGCAGCAAAGAAATTGTTCCTAATCTCCAACCTAACCCTCCCCGGCACAATTTCAGGCCATTTCCTCTCCTTATGATCCTGGACAGAAGAGTCCAACCCCACCTCACTGCAGCCTTTTTTCAGGGAGCTGTAGAGAGCAATGAGGTCTCCCCTCAGCCTTCTCTTCTTCAGACTGAGCAACCCTAGTTCCCTCAGCTGCTCCTCCCCAGCTCTGTTCTCCAGACCCTTCCCCAGCTTTCCTGCCCTTCTCTAGGCTAAGCAGCCCCAGCTCCCTCAGCTGCTCCTCCCCAGCTCTGTTCTCCAGACCCTTCCCCAGCTTTCCTGCCCTTCTCTAGGCTAAGCAGCCCCAGCTCCCTCAGCTGCTTCTCCCCAGCCCTGCTCTCCAGACTCTTCCCCAGCTTTGCTGCCCTTCTCCAGACTAAGCAACCCCAGCTCCCTCAGCTGCTCTTTCCCAGCCCTGTTCTCTAGACCCTTCCCCAGCTTTGCTGCCCTTCCCCAGACTAATCAATCCCAGCTCCCTCAGCTGCTCTTCCCCAGCTTTGCTGCCCTTCTCTGAATGCACTCCAGCCCCTCAACGTCCTTCTTGGAGTGGGGAGAGCCAAACCCGAATGCAGAATTCAAGATGCAGCCAAGCTACCATAATTTCTCCCCCACCTTCTGTCTCCTTTTCGCCCCCTCTCCAATTCTAACCCTGTCCCCACAGCCCTCACTTCAGCCTCTGCTTTGGTCCCTCAGCACTGCAGGGACCCAGCTTTGGCCAGCAGCTTTGTCCGCCTTGCCTCAAGCTGGGTGAAGAATGAGGCTTGTCAGCCTTTGGCATCAACAGCCTCATTCATCCTGCAGTGCTCAGGCTGTAGTGCTGGCGAGCACTTTGGGATGTAAACAAGAAGGGGCTCCTTTTCTGTTTTGCTTTTTTCCCCTTCCCCAAAGCAGTAAAATGCTGTGGGAGTTAACAGCAGTTAAAGGATCTCCGCTTGAGCTGTCATTGAGAGAGTTTTATGAGCAGATAATTGCTGGTTTGTCTTTCCACACTGCAAAATGAGCAGAAGGACATGGAACTGCTGGAGAGAATCCAGAGGAGGGCCACGAAGATGATCAGAGGGCTGGAGCACCTCTGCTATGAGGACAGGCTGAGGGAGTTGGGACTTTTCAGCCTGGAGAAGAGAAGGCTTCCAGGAGACATAGTAGCAACCTTCCAGTATCTGAAGGGGGTACAGGAAGGCTGGGGAGGGACTATTGACAAGGTCTTGTAATGACAGGACAAGGGGGAATGGGTTCAAACTGGCAGAGGGGAGATTTGAACGGGATGTTAGGAGAAAGCTCTTCACAGTGAGGGTGGTGAGACACTGGCACAGGTTGCCCGGGGAGGTTGTGGCTGCTCCCTCCCTGGATGTGTTCAAGGCCAGGCTGGATGAGGTCTTGAGCATCCTGATCTAGTGGGAGGTGTCCCTGCCTATGGCACAGGGTGGGTTGAAACTGGCTGAGCTTTGAGGTCCCTTCCAACCTAAACCATTCTATGATTCTATGAAAATGAGACCCGCTTTCTGTTCTGTTCTTTGCATTTTCCAGCTGACCATGAATGATTTTAGTGTACATAGAATAATAGGAAGAGGGGGATTCGGTGAAGTTTACGGCTGCAGGAAAGCAGACACCGGGAAAATGTGAGTATATCCAGGCTGGATTTTCTTCAGAGGGCGACTGCAAACGCTCAGCCGGGAAAAGCAAATCCTTTCGCAGTCCCTTTCTGACAGCCTCGTGGAGGGCAGCATCGCTTTGCCGTGGAGCTCTTCCTAATTAAATGTTATCCCAGGAGGTTCTGGTTGCTGGATCATCCCTTAAGCTGCGCTATTTGATCCTGCCGTGCCGTGGGGCTTCAGCCTGGCTCAGCTCTTAAGCACATTCTGCGCTGCAGTGGCTTTGCCAGAGTGAAGGGGAGCTGCACGGGTGGGAAATGAAGTGTGTGTGCCTAAAGGCTGGGCTGGAGCACGGCCACATCCTCTTGGAGGCTGTGCTGACCAGCTGAGGAGATGCCTCGGAAGGTTGTTCCTCTGGGCAGCAGAGCTGGGGCTGACATGGTGTAGTGGTTTAGCAGTTACCTGCCCCACCACCTTTTATAAACCTCTGGCTAGGACTCAGAAACACTGGAAGTTAATAAATGAAGCTTTATATTTACAGCAATGCACAATAGGCAAGCAGATATTTACAAGGTATAACAGATATTTGCAGATATTTACAAGGTATAACAGATATCTACAGATATATACAATAAAAAGGTAAGGCAGACACCACAGGCCCTCCCAGAGCCCAAAATCCCCAAGAGAGGGGTAACCAAACACCCCCTACCACCTTTCCCCCTCCTTCCCTAGTCTTATCTCACCGCCTGTTGATGCTGCAGATAAGCTGAAGTAGATCAGCCAGGGGGGTTAGGAGTAGGAAAGTATTTAGTAGAATTACTCTGAATTAGCTGCCAAGACGAAGGGAGAGGAGACCATGCAAGAGGAGCAGCCACAGCCCATAATGGTCAGAAGCCATCTGCTATCTGTTGTTTTGAGAACAGCGCTTTAAAAACAACTCTTTTTTTCCTTTCTCAGTAAAACTTTGGTGAAGTGACACACTGCGTTTACCTCTCTCAGCCAACAGTCTAATTTTTCACTCAAAATTCTTCAGTTAGCTCAAACCAACACAGGTGGGGCTGGAGGATGGCACAGGGAGGTGAGCTCAGTGCTGCTCGCTCCGCAGGGGCGGATTCTGGATATGATTTTCCAGCTTTGGGGAATTGCATCCAGTTCTGCCCTCATGAGCATGGTTGACTGGTGAAAGCAGTGATCCTTGCTCACAGTTGGAAGGATCTAGTTCCAGTGCTGAACTTAGGTTGAATATGGGTCTTGGTGTGACCTCCAAGATCAACTCTGTGTTGTTTGGCGTTTTTTCTTAATCTTACTCTTCACACACTTCTGGTCTCACCATTCCCACACTTCTGATCCTACCATTCTCACCCTCCTCCTCATCCCACCATTCCCACACTTCTGATCCTACCGTTCTCACCCTCCTCCTCATCTCACCATTCTCACCCTCTTCCTCATCCCACCATTCTCACCCTCCTCCTCATCTCACCATTCCTACCCTTCTCATCTCACTGTTCCCGCCCTTCTTATCCCACTGTTCCCACCCTTCTTATCCCACCAGTCCCACCCTTCTCCTCATCTCACCATTCTCACCCTCCTCCTCATCTCATCATTCCTACCCTTCTCATCTCACCGTTCCCACCCTTCTTATCCCACTGTTTCCACCCTTCTTATCCCACCAGTCCCACCCTTTTCCTCATCTCACCATTCTCACCCTCATCCTCATCCCACCATTCCCACCCTTCTCATCCCACCATTCCCACTCTTCTCCTGATCATCAGATTTAAATTCTGGGTGCAATCATCCCTTTATGTTCTGCTTTGAACATCTGGGCATAGATTCAACGAATCATTCTCAAGTCCTACCTGCATTTATTTACTTACACCCCTACCCTTTCACCTGACTTTTCTCCTAACAGTTTCAGTCCAGGGACCATCCTTAAATGTTTCTCCTCCAAGCAGGCATGGCATGTGGGAAGTGCCAAGTCTCTGTGGTTACAGCTGGCTTCACTGGCAGTTGTCTGCTTGGCATCGTCCACAGTAATGGACTTCTGAACTATTAACAAGCAGAAGACATCTTCATGTTGCTGTCAGGATCAGTATTTTTTTGCAGTGACTCCAAGTTTTGTACCTCAGTGCTCTTACTATCAGCCCTGGCTTGATTTCTTTGCTGTGGTAATTTTTAAATCCTGTGTGCAGTGGGTTCATTTGTCCATGTGTGGACAATAATGGACCTCTGAGCTA
>VWZI01018442.1:45885-75657 GCA_013396835.1 Psilopogon haemacephalus | reverse complement strand
AAGAGTGGCTGTCAATGGGTCCATGTCCAAGTGGAGACAAGTGACTGGCTTGTAGCACTGCCCTGGGGTTGTTGTGGTCAAAGTGCAGAACCTAGCACTTGGGCTTGTTCAGTCTCATCCCATTTGCCTCTGCCCAACCTTCCAGCCTGTCCAAGTCCCTCTGCAGGGCTCTTGTACCCTCCAACAGATTGACACCTGCTCCTAACTTGGTGTCATCTGCAAACTTACTGATGATGGGCTCAATCCCCTTGTCCAGGTCATCAATAAAGATACCAAACAGGATCGGACCCAGCACTGATCCCTGGGGCACACCACTAGTGACTGGTCACTAATTGGATGTGACACCATTCACCATCACTCTCTGGGTCCAGCCCTCCAGCCAGTTGCTGACCCATTTCAGAGTGGATCTGTCCAAACCACTAGTTGCCAGGTTTGCCAGGAGCTTGTTGTGGCAGACGGTGTTGATATATGAGGCAATTACTACAGCAGGTAGCTGAACCAGTGTTAATCAAATCTGGGGACTGATTTCATTATTAATAATAGGTTATGAATTATTAATAATAAGTTTTTGAATTAATATTTTAAAATTCAGGAAAATTCCCTGGTATTCTTTGGATTTTGGGTTGACAGGAAGCAATTACACAAAGGGTATTTATAAAAATGGAATTAAACAGCGTAAACAGTTTAAACAGTCCTATTTTCCTTGGAAAATAGGAACTTGGTAGAAGGGAAAATTCTAACTGCGCCTATGGAATCTTACTCACGATGCCCTGGTGCAAGGATACAAAGTTTTCCCAATAGAGAAGGAGAAAAGAGTTGCCTTGCCCCTAGTGCAAGCTGCACAACATGCTGCAACACTTTGCCACCATGAATAGAGCCATGAATAAACCTCTGGTTCCAGTGAAAGCAGCAGAAAAAGGAGACAACGGTTTCTAAACCACCCCCTTAAACACTATTTTGAAAGTGAAACTGGCCAATAGGCACTAGCATAAATTGTTTTGGCCAATGAATTCAAAGTCCTGTGTTTAGGTGTCCATCCAGGCACGTTGAGGGGCAGCACAAGACACCTGACTTAGTGGTACCTAGCCCTCGGGGCTTTGCTGGGGCCAAACCCTTCATTGTTTTGCTCAAATCCGTCAACTCCTCGACCTCGCTACAGCAGGAGGAGAGCAGGGGTTTGAATGGATCTAGCATGATTTATGCCTTACCAGGACAGGGACGTTGATCTGAGGTAGACTAGCCATGGAGAGCACAAAAGGATGTGAGCATGCAAATGCAAGAGTTAACTTGCAGGTAAATCCTTCTGAGTAGACTGCCATATGCATGTGCTTGGAGACTGAGAGCATGCTTAGCTGAGCTAATCAACCATGCACTACCTAGTGTATGCTGTATGCATAATAAAAGACAGATACCTGACAAGATTAAACATTATATGATTGTTGTGATTATTAATTTTTATTACTGTTAATTACCTCAGTTTTACTGGGAATATTTCCCTGGGTTTGTTTGGATGTTCAGTTGGCAAAAAATAACTACACAAAATCGCTTAAAACACCGAATTAAACAGTTTAAACAGTTAGAACTTAGGAAACAGAGAGCCTAATAACAGAGAGCAATCCTAACCGCATCTGAAAATACTCACAAACACGCGATAGGTAAAAGAGCTTGTCCCGAGGAAAAGAGAAAAGAAGGGTGTTTGACTTTGCCGCTGCTGAAAACGCTGTGATGCCGCTGCTGCACGCTGCAAAACACGTGGCCGCTGCTGGATGACGTGCAGAGATGTCTGTTCCTTGCGGAGGTGGTGAGAGAGAGCAATGGCTGATTGTCTCCCCTTAAATACCCCATTTCAAAGGGTGGAACTGACCAATAGGCACTTAGCATCCACTGTTTGGTGAATCAATTCAAAAGTCCTGCACCCAGGGGTGGATCCTAACACCTTCAGAGACAGCACAGGACACCTGACTTGTGCGTGTGACCTGTCCATGTGGCCCGGGACTTCCTGGTTCCAAAGCCACGCCGTCTGTTCCTCCTGCTACCCACCAGACCTTACAACAGGGGGAGGGGGAACAGGAATTGAAGAAAGTTTGGGCAGAATTTATGCCCTACCACGACAATGATTTAGGATACAATAAATGCGTATAAGGAAAAAATCAGTTTAAGAATTACACAGTTTAAGCAGTACAAAAGCATTAGTGATTGCACATGTATATGGCACTTGATTTTAAGTAGCCTTGCTGTTTGCTGTTCTCCTTTAGGAAAATACTAGAGTAATTGATCTAACACAGGATTGAATGTTGGGTCTAAGCATAGCTGGGTGAATTAGGTCTCTCAACAATTTGGGATCAGAAGTATATTCTGGAGTAATCAAAATATCTGTTTGATGGCCATTTACACAGTAGTATGCCAGTAGTTCTGGAAGCAGCAGACAGTGTATTTTTTTAGTTACAGTTCTGAGATACTTCTTTGGATAAAACAAGGTATGAAGAGTTAAGCCTCACCTGGAGTCCTCTGACTCCTCTCAGGGGGGTGGTCTGACCTTTCCCCAGGTGTCATGGTTAGGCCCTCCCACTTCCTGCTGAGGGCTTGCTATAAAAGTGGAGACAGCTTGTTTTCTCTCTCTCATCCTTATTGCCTGGGCCAACTCCTTGCTGCTTTGCTGCTGGTCACCACATGCTCCTCAGGCCGCATGTGGAAGGATACCACCATTTTCTTTGGAACTCTGACTGCCTTTCATCACAAAAAGCCTGCGTGCAGCTTTCATTCACCATCCAATCATCAATTCCAGTGTTTGGACCGAAAACTCCATTTCCACGGGTTGTATTTCTGTTTTGTGTATATTGTTCCCTTCCCCTTTTTCCCGGGGCTCTGTAATTTTTCCTCACCTCATTATCCTGCATTCTGGTTCCCCTTTTTTCCCACCTTCTGTAAAAAACACTTTATCTCCTATTTACTGTTAAAGTTTTATATCTTTTTACCTCCAGATAGAATTGAGTATTTATTGGGCTTTTGGGCTCAGGGGTGGCTAGCTTAAACCCAATGCACAAGGGAAACTTTTTGTGATCTTTATGTAATCTTTGTTAAGGCAAAAGTGATGCCTGCTGGCAACAGTGGCACTCACAATTATTTTGAAGTAAAAAAGGACAAATTTAAGTGACTGAAAGGGAAATGTTCATGTATACCAGTGTAGTAGGTTAGAACTGGGCTGAGCTGGGGTTAATTCTCCTCAAAATAATAATTGTAACACTGAGTTTTGCAGTGCTGTAGCTGAGCATTGATAAAGTACCAGTGCCGTGGCTACTGCCAAGCTGTGCACCCAGGCTGTTTTTTTTTCCACCATCTCCTTTCTCCAACATTCTGAGAGGACACAGCTGACCCACCTGGTCTAGGCTGGCCAAAGGAATATTCCCTGCCATATGATGTCAGCTCAGATATAAGAACAAAGTGGAAGAAGGAAGTTTGGGGAAGATTCACCCATGACTTCTGTTCTCTGAAAGAACCCAAGACCAAAACATCATCTTGCTGATGGGAAGTAGAGATTAACATCTCTTGCTGCTTCTTCTTCTGGCCAGTCTATCACTTTTGCTTGTTTTCATTATTAAATTGCTTCTGTCCTATAAATGGCTTTTGTTAGGTTTTCCCCTCTCCTCTGTCTTTTTGAGATGGGGAGTGATAAAGCAGTTCTAGTGGGCATTTGGCCCCCTGCCAGGGTAAACCCACCACAACCAGATTTAGAGAAGTAAATTGCAAAGAATCTAGCATATACCAGACCTTAATGCCATGTGCTGGGCTGCAGCAAGAGAAGTGTGGCCAGCGGGGCAAAGGAGGGGATTCTGCCCCTTTACTCTGCTCTTGTCAGACCCCACCTGGAGTACTGTGTGCAGTTCTGGAGCCCCCAGGATGGAACTGTTGGAGCGAGTCCACAGGAGGGCCACAAAGATGGTCAGAGGGCTGGAGAAGAGAAGAGACCTTATAGTAGCCTTCCAATATCTGAAAGGGACCTGCAGGAAAGCTGGGGAGGGACTATTTGTAAGGTCTTGTAATGACAAGATGAGAGATAATGGGTTTAAACTGTCAGAGGGGAGATTGAAACGGGATGTTAGGAGGAAGCTCTTTGCAGTGAGGGTGGTGAGACACTGGCACAGGTTGCCCAGGGAGGTTGTGGCTGGTCCCTCCCTGGAGGTGTTTAAGATGAGTCTTTTAGCGACCTATTCTAGTGAGGGGGGTCCCTGCCTATGGTGGGGAGTTGGAACTGGATGATCTTTGAGGTCCCTTCTGTTGTAAACCATTCTATGATTCTATGCCTTCTTGTCTATCAAAATGGGGAGTTTCTGAAAAGCAAGAAAGGATGCATGCTGTCCTACAAACTATTAATCCTCTATATAATTAAACGATCTACTGAAAACCTGGAGGTATTCAAGAAAGGATTGGATGGAACACTTAGTGCCATGGTCTAGTTGATTGGATAGGGCTGGGTGACAGGTTGGACTGGATAACCTTGGAGGTCACTTCCAAGCTGGCTGATTATTCTATTCTGTTCTAAAACATTTTTAAAAAGAAGTAGCTATGGCAGTAGAAGCTGCTTTTGTATAAATTGAAGAAAACCATAACTTTGTAGAATTCGAAGAGAGTCTATGGTGAGAGAACAATGTTGTGTCTGAAATGGATGGGTGGGTGTGTGGACATGAAGTTTTACATGCACAGGGAATGGTAGCACTGTGATTTAAATGACTGAATCATGAAAAGCAAAACAGAATTGAAAAAAAAAATTCTTCCTTTAAAATCAACAAGCAGCAATTGAAAACTCAGCAGTTTTTAAACTCCTGAAGCTGTCTCTTCATCACAGAAATACTTAGTGAGAATTTTATAAGAGGTCTTACCTGACAATTATACCTGAATAAATAGTTTTTTGAGCAACTCTGCTTACTGTCAACTGAATCCAATTAAATTTATTTCAGTGACAAAATTTAAAAAATGTGTGAGGAATCTGATTTAATGCAATGTTTAGAACATTTAACAAAGAAGATAAAAAAAATGTTGCAATCATTGTAACTGTTGCTTGAGTTAGAACCAAATGAAATTACATTTTGTTTTCACAGAGAAAATAATTTACAAGGTGACCTCTTTGGGTGACTTCCAACCCAATGCTATATGTGAATCTGAGTATCTTGGGCACAGTGATGATGAAATGATCATGTTCTCAATCAGAGGTCAGCAGAAGTGCTACCTTGGCCTTCCTGGGAGAAGACTTTGCCTCTTTCAGAGACTAGTTGACAGAGTCCCTAAGGAGCCAGTCTTGAAGAGCCAAAGAGTCCATGAAGGATGGACATTGTTTAACAAGGAAGTATTAAAGGTGCAAGAACAGTCAGTCCCCATTTACTGAAAGGTGAGTTGGCAGGGAAGATGAGTTGGTTTGCAACTTAGGGTGAAAAAAAGAGTTTGTGGTTGTTGGAAGAAGGGAAGAACTCAGGAAGTCTCCAAAGTTTTCATAAGGATATGCAGAGATAAACTTAGTGTGGCCAAAACTCCACTGGAAATTAATTAAGCTTCAGCTGTTACAGACAACAAGAATTGCTCTACAAATATTTTAGCATCGGAAGGAAGACAAGAGGGGAACTCTGTCCTTTACTGGATGCAAGAGGAAACATAGTGATCAAGGATCAGAAAAAGGCTGAGGTATTCAATATCTTATATGTCTTGGTCTTCACTAGTAAGATCAGTTGTTCACTGTATACCCAACCCCGTGAGGTGGAACATAGAGATGGGGAGCAGAATTAAGATGTGTAATACAAAAGGATTTGGTTAGTGACCTTCTACACCACTTAGACGTACACGGGTCCATGGGGTCAGATAGCATGGCAAGGGTACTGAGACAGCTGGTAGGAGTGCTCATCAAGCACTTTCCTTCATTTACCAGCAGTCTTGCCTAATGGAAAGGTCCCAGCTAACTGAAGATTGACAAACATGATATCCAACTACAAGAGGGGCCAGAAAAAGAACCCAGGAAGCTATCAGTTTGACCTCAGTACTGGGAAAGGTCATGGAGCAGATATTCTCAAGAACCAATTTTACAACATGAGCAGAGTAATCAGGTAATAAGGCATAGTCAGCATAAGTTCACAAAGAGCAAATCCTGAGTGATGAACCTGATCTCCCTCTAGTTAAGGTGACCCACTTGGTGGATGAGGGAAAGGTTCTGGTTGCAGTTTATCTGGACTTTAAGAAAGCTTTTGACATTGTCTCCCACAGCCTTTGACACTGTCCTGCACCACATCCTGGTCTCCAAGGTGGTGAAACGTGGGTTGGATGGGTGGACCACCAGATGGAGAAAGAACTAGCTTGACGGCTGCACCCAAAGAGTGGCTGTCAATGGGTCCATGTCCAAGTGGAGACTAGTGACAAGTGGAGTCCCTCAGGGGTCAGTCTTGGGACCAGTCTTTTTCAGCATCTTTGTGGGTGACATGGATAAAGGCCTTGAGAGCACCCTCAGCAAGTTTGCTGATGACACCAAACTGTGTGATACAGCAGACATGCTGCAGGGAAGGGATGGCATCCAGAGGGACCTGGGCAGGCTGGAGAGGTGGGCACAAGCCAACCTCATGAGGTTCAACAAGGCCAAGTGCAAGGTCCTGCAGCTGGGTCGAGGCAATCCCAAGCACAAATACAGGATGGGCAGTGACTGTCTGGAGAGCAGCCCTGATGAGAGGGTCTTGGGGGTGCTGGTGGAGGAGAAGCTCAACATGAGCCAGCAGTGTGTGCACTTGCAGCCCAGAAAGCCAAGCAGATCCTGGGCTGCATCAGGAGAAGAGTGGCCAGCAGGTCAAGGGAGGTGATTCTCCCTCTGTACTCTGCTCTGGTGGGACCCCACCTGGAGTACTGCATCCAGTTCTGGAGCCCCTGGTACAACAGGGATGTTGACATGCTGGATCATGTCCAGAGAAGCACCACGGAGATGCTTAGAGGGCTGCAACACCTCTGCTATGAGGACAGACTGAAAGAGTTGGGGCTGTTCAGTCTGGAGAAGAGGAGGCTCTCAGGTGACCTTTTTGTGGCCTTCAGGGATCTGAAGGGGGCCTACAAAAAGGCTGAGGAGGGTCTTTTTAGGCTCTCAGGGAGTGACAGGACTAGGGGGAATGGAACAAAGCTGAAGGTGGGGAGATTAAGATTGGATGTGAGAAGGAAGTTCTTCAGCGTGAGAGTGGTGAGAGCCTGGAATGGGTTGCCCAGGGAGGTGGTTAGGGTCCCCATCCCTGGAGGTGTTTCAGGCCAGGCAGAAGTAATCCCAGTCATCACCATAAGTAAGCCTGGCAGAAGTACTCCTAGTCATCAATGTAAGTAGATACTTTAAAATGTACATCAGGTTTGGTAATTTAAATTAGAATATGCAAGATTTAGGATCAAAAGTAGAGTCAGGCATGGTGGAGGAACCATTTGCCCGAGATTTTGGGAAGGGCTGTTTTAAACAGGGAAAAAGTAAAATTATGAAGTAACAGCAAACAGTGTTCAGTTAAACTAAAGCGTGAAAATTACTCTGTGAAGGGGAAATAGTTCAAAAGATGCACATAATTTAAAGATCAGATTTTGGTCAGTGGCAGAGTCTAGTTGGAAATCTGTAATAACAGGGGGGGTTAACCAGGGGTTGATACTGGGACCAGGCCTGTTAAATATATTCATCAATGACCTGGTTGAAAGGACAGAGTATATCCTCAGCAAGTTTGCTGATGACACAAAATTGGACGAGGTGGCTGACACACCAGAAGGCTTTGCTGCCAATCCAGTGTGACCTGGACAGGCTGGGGGAGTTGGGCATAGATTCACCTTCTGAAATTCAATAAGGACAAGAGTAAGTTACTGCACCTAGGGAGGAATGACTCCATGTAGCGGTGTATTAGGGGCTGTGGCGGGGCAGGGCACTGCCCCACCGGAGGTTTAAATGAGGTGTGAACTGAGGCAGGGCGGGGTGCTGCCCCACCAGAGGTTTGAATGGGGTGGGAACTTTGGCACGGCACACCCCAGTCCACTGTCCCACCAGAGGTGTGAATGGGGCAGGAAACGGACTTCCTGCCTCCCCACCTCTGTCACCAGAGGCTTAGTACAATAGGTGTCAAGTGCCTTCTCCCACCCTCCGTGGGCTTGAAGAGGGAGGCAACAGATCACCTCAGTATATATATGGCAGCTGGACAGATTGCAGTAGGACTTCTTGGACTTGCAAGGACTTGCTCGGACCTTCACTGGGACCTGCACGGACCTGCACTGGGACCTGCACGGACCTGAACACGGACCTGGAGACACGAACCTCGCACGGACTTTGAGACAGTCTCCCATTTGTAAGTAGGGCAAAGCTGTTTCATGCCCAAACCTTTCCATTCTTCCTGATTTTTTTTCCTGAATTACAAGAAAAGGCATCCTCGTGTAGATTTTTCCCGACCAAATTAGAACCCAAACTTAAACTAATCTACACACAGATTGTGGGTGGGGTTTTTTGAAATTATAAAAGCTACATAACATATAATTTCAGTCTCTTTAATCGCCCACAACCAATACAGGGGCGGACCTGCTGGATAATAGATCCATAGAAAAGACCTGCAAGTTGTGGAGGACAACAGGATGACTATGAGCCACAAATGTGTCCTTGTGGCCAGTGGTACCCTGGGATGTAACTGGAAGAGTGTCTATGCAGGTCAAGGGAGGTTGCCTTATAATCATAGAATTGGAGAATGGTTTAGGTTGGAAGTGACTTCAAAGATCATCCAGTTCCAACTCTCCATTATAGGCAGGGACATCTCACACTAGAACAAGTTACTCAAGGCCTCATCCAGCCCGGTCTTCAACACCTCCAGGGAGGGAGCAGCCACAACCTCCCTGGGCAACCTGTGCCAGTGTCTCACCACCCTCACTGCAAAGAGCTTCCTCCTAACATCCCAGTTTAAATCTCCCCTCTGACAGTTTAAACCCATTACCTCTTATGCTGTCATTACAGAACCTTGTCAATAGTCCCTCCCCAGCCTTCCTGTAGGCCCCTTTCAGATACTGGAAGGCTACTACAAGGTCTTCTGGAAGCCTTCTCTTTTCCAGGATGCAGAGCCCCAACTCTCTCAGCCTGTCCTCATAGCAGAGCTGCTGCATCTCTCTGAGCACCTTTGTGGCCTCCTCTGGACTGGCTCCAACAGTTCCATGTCCTTCTTGTGTTGGGGGCTCCAGAACTGCATACAGTACTCCAGGTAGGGTATGATGAGAGCAAAGTAAAGAGGCAGAATCCCCTCTCTTGCCCTGCTGGCTATGATTCTCTTGAACATAAGAAGTTTCACATAAAAATGAGGAGGAACTTCTTAGAGGTTGGTAGAATACTGAAATAGGCTGCCCAGAGAGGTGATGATGTCTCTACCTCTATGATCATTCTAAATCTTCCTAGATGCAATCAACCTACTCTAGATGACCCTGCACTGGCAGGTGGTATGGATTAGATGATCCCCATAGGTCCTTCCCAACACTATCATTCTCTGCTTCTCAGATTCTGTGATTCATTTTGTGATACTGAAGAACCTGGTACCTCTGTTACAATTCAGAACACCTCAGCTTGAACGCAGGCCTTACATTAGTAAGCCCTGTCTTTAAAGAAACCTGCAAATAGATCCCTGGGAAACAAAACTGCTTGTCATTTTATTTGATTTACTAAACTCTTGGTTATGGCACTAAATTCCACTGTCTTTCATGACACAAAAGGCTTTAATTGGATTTTACAGCAAACATATTTACTTTTAAAGTTAGAAACTGTCAGTAAAGCTTCTTTCTAATTGTTCAATTTTTCCAGGGTGATCAAAGATGCAACCTAGTCATACTTTCATGAGAAATTTTCTTTTCATCTTCAGTGATAGTTGCAGTGGTAGGGGAAACTTTATAGTATAGTATTAGTACTGCTGCTGCTGCTACTACTACAATGACGACGATGATGATGATGACTACTGGTTTGCATTTTTCTTTGTATTTGCCTTGTCACATCCAGCTCTGTAAGTGGTTTAATTTCAGTAGCATCTGCATGTTCGTGGGTACTCTGAAAGCACAATTGGTTCCTCAACCAGGAAAAAGAAACAGAAATGCTAATAAAGCTAAATGGTGATCATCCATCTTCTGATAATATAGAATTAAAAGATAAATGGATCACTTTCAGTAATTGATACATGTTGTAGCAAGGTACAAGTATTTTTTTTGGAGCACTTCCATAGAAATGTGTTTTCAAAGAGCAAAGAACATAATAACCATGTAGACCAGCTCCTTCAGTAAAGATAACACAATATAAAGCAGAGACAAGCGCAGGCTGTATTGTAAAGAAGAGCAATAAAGTTGTATGGGGAGTAATGACAAAACAGTCAAGTACAGGAGGACTATAATAACAACCTTAAATCCCAGGGGAAAAAATGGTGAGTGGCTGGAGAGCAGCCCTGAGGAAGAGGACCTGGGGGTCTGGGTTGATGAGAATCTCAACATGAGCCTGTAGAGTGAGTGCAGCCCAAACAGCAACCATATCCTGGGCTGCATCAAGAGCAGCTGTGGCCAGCAGGGCAAGGGAGGGGATTGTGGCCCTTTACTCTGCTCTCCTTACACCTCACCTGGAGTACTGTGTGCAGTTCTGGAGCCCCCAACACAAAAAGGACATGGAACTGTTGGAATGAGTCCAGAGGATGGTGACAAAGGTGCTCAGGGGGCTGCAGCAGCTCTGCTATGAGGAGAAGAGAAGGCTTCCAGGAGACCTTGTAGTAGCCTTCCAGTATCTGAAATGAGCCTACAGGAAGGCTGGGGAGGGACTATTGACAAGGTCTTGTAGTGACAGGATGAGGTGTAATGGGCTTAAATCGGCAAAGGGGAGATTTAAATTGGTCTTTCCAGTGAGGGTGGTGAAACACTGGCACAGGTTGTGGGTGCTCCCTCCTTGGAGGTGTTCAAGGCCAGGTTGGATGAGACCTTGAGCAATCTGTTTTAAAGGGAGGTTTCCCTGCCTATGGTGGTGGGTTGGAACTGGATGATCTTTGTGGTCCATTCCGACATAAACCATTCTATGATTCTGTGATCTTTTTCACGCCCTTCTGACTGTATAGCATGTAACAAGGCTGATAGAATAGAGGTGTTTGAAACGGGGTGAGAGAAAAATGAATATATGCTGTGTCTTCTGTTATCTGCAAACAAATTTTTTTTTGGAGGTGCCTAATGCTGTAGAATCTTTCATACTATACAAGCTGTTATCATCCTCATCAAATCTTAGACGGACTGTTACAATTATCATACTTTAATGAAACAAATACATCTCCCTGAACGGCTCCTAGTTCTGTTACACTCTGAAAGAAAGAGTGTTTTCCAACAGACAGTCAAATAAACAGAGCCTTTTTTCTTTTTCTTTTTGTTTTTTTTTTTTCTGATTGAGCTAGCAAACTGCATTGTATTCCAAACCAGATGTTTATCTCATTGAAACAGCAAAGCAATAAAACGCACTACACTCAAGTGAAATAAATATGCATGCCGGAAGGTAATGAGAGCAGTCTTGCTTTGTATTCTAGAATACAAGATTACACACCCCAAAACTGCAGTAGACAGGGACTGATTTAACTTGATATATGCTCCCAGTCTAAGGATATGGAGACCATGATAAGAAAAGGGAATTCACACCAGGTTTGAATGGAATACATTTGCAACACCGCGAGAGTACAATTTCATATTTTTCTGGGTGATTTGTAATTTTCAGAAGTTTCCTGGTACTGAGTGGTGGAAAGAAGTGCTATAAATTACCATGAATATTTTTTTTTAAAGGTGAGAAGCTTCAGGATGGCAATTTCAAGTTAATAAAGAGTAATAATACTCAGTTTTACTTAGTTCTGTTTTATACTTTGTTAGGGAGGAAAAAGGATAGTACTCCATAGAGTAAAACAACAGGAATATCAATTTGTTGTTCTTGTGTTTGTGATGTTTGTGTTGTGCCTGTCCATACTCCCTCATCCTGTTCCCTCTTCCTGGCTTATACTCTATAAATAACTAATTCCATATTATAACAATAGAGGATTTGCTCTCAGTCCTCTAGATACCAGGAATAATGTTGGCTATTATGTTGCAGTAAAAAAAAACAAAAACCCAAAACAAAACTACTGAGAGAGAGATTTTGATATTTTTGACATAATCAGAAAATGAGGTAGCAAAATGCCAGGGGAGTGCAGAAACCCACCAGAAGCTGGCAGCTCTCACGGCTCTGAGCAATGGTGAGATTTAAACATGCTGTAAGCAAAGCTACTTGTCAGTTGCCAAGGGGAGCTGCTCCGGGGCTGGTCCAGCTGACAGTGGAGCAGCAGACTTCAGCATACAGTGGTTTTTCCTGAGGCAGGAAAATGCCAGGAGACTGGAGAGATCTGCCAGAAGGCCAGCAGCTCTAGCAAGAGAAGCTGATGAGGCATGGGTGTGGCCAGGGTGATGCAGTCATGCTCACAGCAATGCAGTGTGGCCCTGGAAGACCTGCAACCACAGTGGGCAGACAGGTTATGGCATACCAGCCAGGGCCTGACACAACAGTTTGTGCAAGAAGTGCAGGCAAGAAGGATGTAGTCACCTCACTGTCTTGAAAGGTGACTTCATTGGTGGTGATTGCCCTTTCACCTGGCAGACAGCTGGCAAAGAGCTTTATCATTTGTGCTCATAAGAAGAGATGTTGCAAGCCAGACAGAGCTCCCACGAAAACACGCAGCTCTTGAGGTCTCAAACTGTGTGGTGTGCCAAAGTCTTTCAGTGGTTATGAGTGCCTTTATTTTACCTTTGTTTCTTTCATTTTTCTGTTACCTACAATATAAATCTTCCTTCTCTCAACTTCTAAGGCTCAATTTTAGGAAGAAGCTCTTTGCAGAAAGAGTGATTGGCCATTGGAATGGGCTTCCCAGGGAGGTGGTGGAGTCACCATCCCTGGAGGTGTTTAAAAAAGTAGATTGGACGTGGTGCTTAGTGCCATCCTTTAGACAATTAGATAATGTTGGGTGGATAGGTTGGGCTTGGTCTCGAAGGTCTTTTCCAACCTGATTGATTCTGTGATTCTTTTCAGTTCTTTCTGCCTTTTCCACCTGGAGGGTAAGTGGGGTGGGAAAACCTGTTCATATCAAGCAGATTGCTGGGGCCTGGCTACTGGCTGAGTCAAAACCAGGACACAGTATGTTCTGGGAAATCTGACACGCGTGTGTGTATCCCACAATTACACCTGCAGTACGGAAGGATGCACGCTAGGTGGGGATATTTCTGTGTATTACGTAGACTGACATAGAGAATGCTTGCTTTGTAAAACTTCAAATTCAGTCTTAGAGGGTTTTCTTTTATAGAGGAATTTTAATGTTTCAGGAGCATCCATCAAGCTTAAGGGGACTTTGTATCGTCCTTCTGGTAAGCTGAATGCAGCAGCCTAAATAAAAGGAATGAATGGAGGGAAATTCATGCTTGGAGAGGCAGGTGAACTCCTTCCTTGCCCACTTTGCCCTCTCAGATCTCTCTCTACAACAGATTTGAAACTTTGGATGGGAATGCACCCAGATTCATGAGGAAGCTCTAAAGCTCCTTGCCTTTGAGGCAGGAATGCTGAGTCCTATCCATTCTTCAGACACTGGGTCCCATCTCTCCTTCAGATTCCCTTCATTTGGAATGGGGTTTCACATTCTATGGCTTCTCTATCTGTATGTGGCAAAGGAGACCTGAGGATCCTGCTTGTCCCTTTGCATTTTATTCCTGGGGTTTTAAAGATGCTAAGGAAAGATACTCAGACTGGGGAAAAGGACTGTTCAATGTCACCTTCACCCTATACGAGGCCAAAAAAACTATGTCATGAGCTGATTATTATGAGATTCAAGGACTGTTTCACACTCTTTATTATGCTCAAGCAAATGGCATAGCAGAATGAACCAATGGGATGCTAGAACATGTCCTCAAGCCTATGAGAAGGATTGGACTGATCATCAGCTGAGGCAGTGACTAAAGAAAACTACTGGTGAAAAATGAGTGAATGTCCTTGTCTCACTGCTCTCTGCCATAAGATCTCTACCCTACTGAGTATTTCTATGGGTCTGGACAACCTATGACATTACCCAGGACAGCCCATCCTGTTATCTCTCCCAACAACCGGAAATACACCTTTGGTTCTTAAAACATATCTTATTATCTGCTGCTGGGTGGCTACTGACACCCAATGGAAAGGAACATAAAATCAATAGCAGATGGATTATTTCTTCATCACAGAAATGAGGTAGGATGTCTCACACCACTGGAGTACCACAGCCAATGTCTAGAGAGTCTTCAGAATAGATTGTCTTGAGCTTAATGATGGTGATGATAGAGTTGAGTGTTTATGGATAAGAATCAGTGGGAAGGCCAACAAGGCAGATATCCTGGTGGGCATCTGTTATGGAGCTGTAAAAGTTTAACCCTTCCTGGGGGCCTAACCTGAACTTCATCCTGACTCCTCCCTGGGTTGGTCTGATCTGTCCCCCAGGTGCTGTGCTTTACCCAATCCCACTTCCTGCCTGGACTCTATAAAGAGCAGATGAACTTCCTATTCTCCCTCTCTTGCTCTCTGTTGCTCCTGCTTCCTCATCATCCAACAGCATCCTGCTGTCCCTGCCATTACCATGTGCTCTCCAGCAAACATGTGGGGAGAGCAACCAGCTCTGAAACTCTTTCTCTCTTCACCCTGCATTCACTATCATTTTGCATCCATCTGCATCCACCGTCAATTTTAATTTCACCACCTGGATCCAGCTCCATCCATTTTCATCTACTGGTTGCATACCTGTATTTTGTATTTTGTTTCCCCTTCCCCATGTTTTTTGTAATTCCCTTTACCTAAAAATGCCTCTTATTTGCTGTTAAAGTGTTTTGTTTTGTTTTTTTTTAATTTCAAATTGAGTTAAATCTATTTATTGAGCTTTTTTTTTTTTTTTTCTTTTTTTTTTTTTTCTCGGTGGGACTAGCTAAAACCAATACAGGTCCACTCGACCAGGATGAAGTGACAGATAAAATATTCTTTAGGCATCTTGGTGAAGTGTTGCAATCACTGGCCCATGTTCTTGTGAGGGATTTTGACTTTCCTGATGTCTGCTGAAAGAAAATAGACAGCAGAAGAGTACCAGAGGTTTTTTGAGTGTATAGAGGATAACTTTCTGACATAGGTGCTGGTGGAGCCAACTAGAGAATCACAGAATTATAGTGTCAGGGGTTGGAAGTGACTTCTAGAGATGGAGTCCAGCCCCGCTACTCCCCCTTGCTGCATCCCCATACCCCCAAAATGGAATCACCTAGGGCAGGCAGCAGAGGAATGCATCCAGGAGGGTTTTGAAACTCTTCAGAGAAACTCCACAACCTCTCCAGTCATCCTGTTCCAGTGCTCCATGACCCTCACTCTAAAGAAATGTCTTCTTGAGTTAAGGTGGAACCTCCTGTATTCTATCTTGTACCTACTGTTCCTTGTCCTATCACTGAGCACCACCAAAAGAGACTATCACCTTCATCTTGACACCCACTCTTAAAAAATAATATAGAATATTAATTATGGATATTAATTTTTGGTATTATTTGTTAATATTTGAAATCAGAAAACCTTCGTGTGAGATTAATTTGGATTCTCAGTCGAAAGTAAGTAGTTAGAATAGAATAGAATCAGCTAGGTTGGAAGAGACCTCCAAGATTATCCAGTCCAACCTAGCACCCAGCCCTAGCCAACCAAATAGATCATGGCACTAACTGCTCCATCCAGTCCTTTCTTGAACACCTCCAGGGACAGTGACTCCACCACCATCCTGGGCAGCCCGTTTGCTGGCGCAGGGTAAGCAAGAGACCTGACTCAATGTGAGTGGTAAAGCAAAATCGTTTATTTGCGATCTTACAGCTCCTTTTATATCTGCCAGCCGGGGGGCATTTGCAAATACCGCAAGGCAATTGTTAAAGGGGATCATATGAGATCATCATAATTGGTTATTGTACAAAAACAAATGACTTCGCAATTTCTTGGAGAAACTTCTGGTTAGCAGGCACCTTCCTTCCTCTGCATCTTTGTTTTCCTTTTGTCTGTTCCCAGATGCACTTTCATCCCACAGGCGTTCTGCTGTGCTTCTCCTCTAAACATATTCCTGGCAGTGGATTGTTCATTGCTTCAATGCTGCTTCTCAGAGATATTCTGCAACACCCATTCCAATGCCAATCACTCTTTCTGTCCAGAACTGAAGAACATCCAGCCTATACCTCCCCTGGCACAACTTGATACTGTGGCCCCTCATTCTGTTGTTCGTTGCCTGGGAGAATAAACCAAAGACCACCTGGCTACAACCTCCCTTTAGATAGTTGTAGACAACAATGATGTCACCCTTGAGCATCCTCTTCTCCAGGCTCCTGAAATTGCACAAAATTAAACAGTTGTCCAGCTCCCGGTTGCAAAAAATAAAACAGTTTAAACCATCAGAACTTGGAGGAAGGCAAAACCAGGGAAAATTCTAACTACAGAGAAGGCATATGTACTCACAATGTCTTGATTCCCAAGTATGTTTCCCATATAAGAGATGCTTTCAAAACCCATTACTATGATCCTGAGGGTAAAGATACAAAATATTCCAGGGCAGAGTGAAGGAAAGGAAAACTCAGTTGCTGTAAGCTGCTGCTGCAAGCTGTAAACACGTGACCACTGTGAACAATTCTTTCTGCAGCTGGGACCCAGCTATATGATCCACTAATGGGCAACTCAACATGGCTGGAGAGGTGATGTAAAAGAATGGCTTTCAAATCATACCCCCAGTAAATACACTGCTTGAAAATCAGATGAATAGGCACAAGCATCAGTTGTTTTGGCCAATTCAAAGTTTCATGCCTTGTGCGACTCCATGGGCATGTTGAGGGGCTGCACAAGATGCCTGACACGTGGTACTGGCTGATAGCCCTCAGGATGGCTTTGCTGAAGCCAAACCCTCCATTGTTTTATTGCTTTTCATCTTAACTCCTGGACCCCATCTGTGGGAGAGGGGACAAATGGTCCAAACCAGTCCAGCAGGATTCCTGACCTGCCAGAACACCCACTTCTCAGTTATTTGCAGATGTTGATAAAATGCCCGACTCGGTCATGCCAGGCTCTTCCCTTCCTTGCCTGATTCTTACCCCTGGGGATTGTGAGCTTTTGTGCTCTATAGAAAGTATCTTTAAAGATCTTTCAGCTCCGTTCTGCTCTCTTGTCTCTGAGGATCCTTTCCCAGGGGTTTATACTAACTCCTTGAAGAGCTGGAAGTTTCCTCTTATAAAATTCACGATCCTGACTATAGTCCTCACCTATCCCATATTCACTGGGGCTGTGAACTTCACCAGTGTGAGGTCACTGCAGCCCAGGCTGCCTGCAATCTTGACGTCCATGATCACCTTGCTTGCCCTGGTCCAGTATTGCATTTTCTGGCATAGGGCTGTCTCTTACCTGGTTAAAGAAGTTAATTAATGAAGCACTGTAGGAGTCACTTCAAATGCCTACAGTTTGCTCTCCTTTCTTTTCCAGCAGATGTCAGGGTGATTCAAGTCTCCTAGCATGATGAAAGCCTGCAAGTGCAAAGCCTCCTGTATGTGGAGTAAGAAGACTTAATCTGTGGGCTTCTCTTAATCAGGCAGCCTGTAGTAGACATGAACTATCAAGGTCTGCTTTGTGGCCTCTATGTAATTCTTACCCATAAGCTTTCAACAGTACATAGCTGTTCTTCACACTCTATCCATTTCCTGACATAGAAGGAAATGTATCTACTCCCCCTTCCTCACCTGTCCCTTCTGAATAGCCTGTAGCTATTGATAGCCACACTCCAGTCATAGGATTCATCCCACCAAGTTTCAGTGGTGGCAATCATGTTGTAGTTTTCTAGTAGCACAATATCTTCAAGCTGTTCCTGTTTATTGCCCATGCTGCATGAATTTGTACAGATGCACTTCATCTGGACTGCTGACTGTGTCACTTTCATAGAATCAGAATCATAGAATCATAGAATGGTTTACATCGGAAGGGACCTCAAAGATCTTTCAGTTCCAACCCCCTGCCATAGGCAGGGACACCTCTCACTAGAACAGGTCACTCAAGACCTCATCCAACCTGTCCTTGAACACCTCTGGGGAGGAAGCATCTACAAAATCCCTGGGCAACCTGTGCCAGTGTCTCAACACCCTCACAGCAAGGAACTTTTCCCTAACATCCAGTTTAAATCTCCTCTTTGTGAGTTTAAACCCATTCCTCCTTGTCCTGTCATTACAAGACCTTGTCAATAGTCTCTCAACAGCCTTTCAGATACTGGAAAGCTATTACAAAGTCTCCTCGAAGCCTTCTCATCTCCAGGCTGCAGAGCCCAACCTCTCTCAGCCTGTCCTTATAGCAGAGCAACTGACACCCCCAAATTCTTCTTGAGACTCCTCTCAAGCTGCTCCTTGCTCGACCTCTATTTGTGCTTGGTACTGCCCAGACCCAGGTGTAGGACCTTGCACTTGGCCTTGCTGAACATCATGAGGTTGGCTTGGACCCATTCAATTGATACTGAGATTATCATAACACCTTGGTGTATTGATTGGGGGTGATTGAAGAGGCTGAAATTGCAAGTTGTGTAGCTTTTATAATTTCCAAAGCCCCAATCACAATCTGTGTGTAGATTAGTTTAAGTTTGGGTTCTAATTTGGTTGGGAAAAGTCTCACGAGGATGCCTTTTCTTGTCATTCAGGAAAAATCAGGAAAAATCAGGAAAAATGGAAAGGTTTGGGCATGAAACAGCTTTGCCCTACTTACAAATGGGAGACTGTCTCAAAGTCCGTGCAAGGTTGTAATAGGTTAGAACTGGGTTGAGCTGGGGTTAATTCTTCTCCAATGGTGTGTTTTGCGGTGCTGCAGCTAAGCATTGCTAAAGCAGCAGTGTTGTGACTACTGCTGGGCTGAGCACCCAGGCTGGGGTTTTTGTTTTCTTTTTCCAACATCTCCCTGCCCCAAGACGCTAGGAGGATCCAGACTGGCCAAAGGGATATTTCATACCATATGATGTCAGCTCAGATATAAGAAGGAGGTAATAGAGGAAGTTTGGGGAAAATTCGTCTATGACGTCGGTCCTCCAAGAGTAACCATCAAGCATAGAGAGCCCTGCTTCCAAGACCAGAACATCGTCCATCTGNTGCAGGTCCCAGTGCAGGTCCAAGCAAGTCCCAGTGAAGGTCCGTGCAAGTCCTGCTCCAATCTGTCCAGCTGCCATATATATACTGAGGCGGTTTGTTCCCTCCCTGTTCAAGCCCACAGAGGGTGGGAGAAGGCACTCCACACCTATTGTGCTAAGCCTCTGGTGACAGAGGTGGGGAGGGAGGAAGACCGTTTCCTGCCCCATTCACACCTCTGGTGAGGCAGTGGACTGGGGTGTGCCCTGCCAAAGTTCCCACCCCATTCAAACCTCTGGTGGGGCAGCGTCCCGCCCCACCACAGTTCACACTTCATTTAAACCACTGGTGGGGCAATGCCCTGCCCCACCACACTTGGTTATGTAGATACTTTAACCTACCAATTTCAATGCAGTCACCCACTACAAAACCACCTAAAATTATTTGTATGAAAAATATTTTAAAAAATTAAGTAAGTTTTGTTGTTGTTCACCTCTTCGCTACAACCTATTTGGAATTAATATAGCTTGCCTTCATGATTTTCTTATAAAGAAGTGATTTTTTTGAGGTTTCTGTGGCATAAAGTACAATCTATATATGTGCAAAGTGCTGGGTGAATGTGAAACATTATTCTTTGTATTGGGTTTGGCTGAGATGGATTTAATTCTCTCCATGGCATCTTTCTGGTGTTGTGTTTTCCATTGCTTTCTCAGGGTGCTGATAACATGCCAGTGTTTTGGGTACTGCTAGATAAGCACCAAGGCTGTGCTTTTTCAGCCTTTTTCCTCCACAAGAGTAGGCTGAGAGATGGGCAAGATCTTGAGAGTGAACACATCCAAGCTAGCTGATGCAAACTGACCAAACAGGTATTCCATGCCATATTACATCAGCTCAGGTACAAAAGCTAAGTGAAGGAAGGAAGTGAGGGGACAGAAATTGATGATGCCTGTCCTCCAGAGCAACTGCTATGCGTATTGAAGCCCTGTTTCCTGGAGAGTGACTGAACATTTTCTGCTGATGGGAAGTGGAGAACAATATCTTCGTTTACTCTTGCTTCTGCACACTGCTTTTGCTTTCTGTGCTATTAAGTGACTTTTATCTTGACTCATGGGGTTTTTTGATTGCATTTTCCCTTTCCTCTGTCCATCTAATAAGGAGAGTGACAGAGCAGCTTTGGTGAGCATTTGGCCCCTAGCCAAGGCCAAACCACCACAATCTTCCAAAAATTTTTGCTTAATTTTCCAGTTTCCATTGTTCTTCTAAGTTTCTTAATACTATCTTTCAAATTAAAAAAAATTGAAAATGTTGCATTTTGATGAAGCTGTGTCTCCTCTGCTTGTTTTTTATTCTCAGAGCACTAAGCACACTACAAAGCTAGAGTGGTGAATGATGTAGCTAAATTACTGTGAATGATACAAGAGATGTAATTTAATTCACCTTTTACTTAAGCTTTGCCAAAAAATTAATTATACTGCAACAAAAAGCTTTTCAAAGGATTTAAAAATCAATTAAAAAGCGTGTTTTGAAAAAAAAACCTCATTTTGCTGTCATATTACTCGCATTTACTTTTTTCATTCAGTAGTTTTCATAGCTCATTCTAAATGTTCTATTTTTCCCTCCTGCAGCTTCAGTTTCAATAGTCTTCACTTCTCTGTAAATCTGTTTAATTATCAGGATAAAAAACAGTTATCCTTGACCTTTCCTTGAACCTTGCATAATTTTTTAACCCAAATTCATCTACCAAGTGATTGTTTTAGGAAGTGATAGCACTGACAGTTTTATTTTTCCAAAAAATTGCAAGGGCAACTTGAAAAATTGAATATTAAGAGGTTTAACTAGAATCCAAATAATCCTACTTGTCAAATCTTGTTTTGATTATGAATTATTAACAATATTTGAGATAAAAGTTATAGAAGTATAATTTTTTAAATTAATCCATGTAATGCTTTAGGAACCTCCACCCCCTACTTGAAGCTAACCAGACTGACAGAGAGAGTGTTGGAAGCAAAATGAAGCTATATTTACAGCATTGCAAAGTTTACGAGAATATATACACAATATATATGTGTATTTGTAAGTATTTACAACTATTTACAATTATATACAACTCAGTGACTCAGAACACCTGGATCTCTCCCAGACAAAGCAAACTGCCCAGAAAGGTTCAAGGCTAACCCCCCTTTCTGTTTCCTCCCCCTTCTATCTCAGAAACTCGCACATAAACAAAGCAGAAACCTGTAGCTTACGTGACTATTTGCTGAAATTAGAGGTTAAGTATCAGAAGAGGTCTGGGTTAGAAGAAAGTGGTTAGATCAAACAACACAGAGTCCAGACAGAGAGAAGGGAATGGGACAACATTCCAGGACAAAGTGCCTGAAAATAATTTATGTTTTGACTTTTTATCCCAGCAGGCAAACCAATGAATGATATAGACATCATCAATATTTTCACAACCAATAATCTAATTTCACTCATTAGTCTCAAACCAGCACAATACACTCCTCTACATCGTTCAGTGTTTTGCCGGAATTTATCTGTCTGTTCTGAAACAATATTTACAATGATGAATAGTAAAGTTCATATTTTAATTTCATTCAACATTTCGGGCTATTTCAGATGCAGGTGATTCAAAAGCTCAAAAAATGGAAAGAGTTTGTCTCTTCACAGATGAGATTAAAAACAGGGACTCCCATGTGACACTGGGTTTGTGTTCATATACAGTAGGTTCTTTGTAGGTTCTTCTTTTGGATGCCCCATTGTAGCCAAAACAGAAACTCCTAACAGCTTCTAATTTACACTCTGAATTTAGACTCTCTCAGCTAAAGCTGGATTTTTTTTTGTGGAATAAACTGCATTTCACCACTCTCTTGCATTACCCAGTATGTATGACCAGGACCTTCAGCAGAATCCACCCCTCAGACAGGTTTGCCTTTGCATGAAGGAGAAAATACTCAAGCAGTTTTTCCTAACAGATTCTTTTAATGTACAACAGGAATTTTATCACCATCTACTGTTTGTACCAAATCTGATTGTACAGGTCCTGCTCTGTTTACAGAAGTACTACTATTTACCAATGAGGTTACTTGTGCTAAGTGTTTGACCCAGTTTTTCAAAGTTCCAACCCTCATGGGTTTTAGAATGGTTTTCAGCAAACCATTGTAACATTCAATCTTTCCTGAAGCTGGTGCATAGTAGGGTATGTGGTAGAGCCACTCAATCCCGTGCTCTTCGGCTGAGGTTTTTACAAGATTTTTCTTGAAATGAGTTCCATTGTCTGATTGAATTCTCTGTGGAGTTCTGTATCTCCACATGATTTGTCTCTCTTGACCAAGAATGGTGTTATGTGCAGTAGCATGTGCTATTGGATAGGTTTCCAGCTATCTGGAGCTTGCCTCTACCATTGTTAGCACATATTGCTTGCCAGAACAAGAACAAGGTAAAGTGATGTAATAAGTCTGCCACACTTCACCATACTTGTACTTTGACTATTGCTCACCATGCCATAAAGGACTTGATTCACTTAGCCTGCTTAACAACAGCACAAATATCACAGTCATGTATGGCTTGTGTGATCCATGGATATGTCAATTGACCTATCACATGCCCACTGGTAGGTTGCATCTCTGCCTTGATATCCAGATGAATCGTGGACCCACCAAGCTAAAAACAGTTCGCCTCAGTGTTTCCAATCAAAGTCAAGATCAACATTTGTGTTGACTTGAGAAATTTCAGCAGCTAAGCCTGCTTGATGGTTGTCATAGTGTTCCTCAGGAGCTTTGCTCTCAGGCATATATGCATCTATGTGTTGCACTTTCACTGGAATTTTCTCAAGATGAGCATCAATCTTGCCACAGATCAGCACACCAAATAGGCTTTCCTTTCCTCTGCCAACCATTCTTTTTCTTGTCCTTTAGCCAATGCCATAGAGCATTGATTACCATACATGAGTTGGTGTAGACGTAAAGGATAGGCCAATTATCCTGTTCAGCCATATCAAGAACAAGTTGGACTGGTTTTACCTCAGCGAATTGACTTGATTCACCTTCTTCATCTCTTGCTTCAGTAATTCTCCTGGTAGGACTCCAGACTGCTGACTTCCATCTTCGATTGTTCCCAACAAGATGGCAGGAACCATCTGTGAACAAAGAATTGTTCTTTTCCTGATCAGAGAGATCACCATAAGGAGGAGCTTCTTCAGCACGAGTTTCTCTGTCTTCTGTAGGTTTTGTATAGGCTGTGCCTTCTGGCCAATTGGTGATCATTTCCACTAGACTAGATCTCTCCAGTTTTCTCATTTGAGCTCATTGGGTTATCAAAGCCATCCTCTTAGACCAGGTTTCATCTGTGGAATGAAATGGTGATGAAACTTTCATTTGAACATCCAGTTCAGAACTGGCAAGCAATTGTGACTCAGTTCAAATCACTTCTGAAGCTGCTTTCAATACTTCATAAACTGCTAGTATTTCTTTCTCTGTTGGAGTGTAATCTTCTCTGAACCTCTGTAGCTACAACTCCACAAACTAAGTGGACAACCACATGTCTCATTTGGAGCTCATTTGGAGTTGGGCCATTGTCACTTGCAGCTGTATATAGAAGGTTTTTAATGTCCAGACCAGTTTGAAGAGGTCCCAAGGCCACTGCATGGACTACTTCTTGCTTTATCTGATTAAAGGCTGCTTGTTGCCTTATTTTGCTTGCAAGTCACATCATGCAGAGGTTTGACAATCTGACTAAATCCAGGAGTGTGTAGTCTCCAAAATCCCACTGCACCCAAGAAAGATAGGGTGTCCTTCTTATTTGTGGGAACTGCCATGGTGGAGACTCCATTTATCACATCCTGTGCAATGTGGTGGTGACCATCTTGCTATTGTACTCCCAGAATTTGAATTTCTCTATCAGGTCCTTTGGCTTTGTCTCTCTTAAAGGCAGAACTTGCTTTCAATAGAATGTCAATTATTTTGTTACCTTTCTTGAAGACTTCCTCAGTAGTTTAGCCCCACACAATCATATCATCAATGAATTGTAGATGTTCTGGAGCTTTAACTTTCTCCAATGCATTGCAGATCACTGAGTGACAGATTGTTGAACTGTGTTTCCACCCCTGAGGCAGATGGTTGAACTGATACTGTATTCCTCTCCAGGTGAAAGCAAATTGAGGCCTGCATTCCTTCTGCTATGGGAACAGAAAAGAAAGCATTCACAATGTCTGTGGTAGCATACCCTTTGGTTTCTTTCAATTCCAGGTCGTACTGGTGTTCCAGCATATCCAGTACAGATGCGTTCATAGGTGGAGTCACCTCACTGAGGGCACTGCGAGACGCCAGTCTCCATTAAGGTTTATGCATGGGCCAAATTGGGATGTTGAAAGGTGAATGAGCTTTACTGATGACTTCCTGTCTTCCCACCTGGTGAACCAGCTGATGAATGGGCAAGAAGGAGTCACAGTTAGTTCTGTACTGCCTGTGATGCACAGTTTCAGTAGCAATTGGCAGTTTCAGATCCTCTATGTCATGATGTCCCACAACTGCAGATTCATCTGAAAGTTCAGGTCTAATGGACAATTTCAAGTTACTGTCTTCAGTTTCTACAGATGCTATTTCAAAAGCCCATTTATGACATTTGAGATCTTTGAAACAACCTTATCTCAAAAAGTCAATTCCCAGAATGCAAGGAGCATCAGGACCAGTTTCAATAGTATGTCTCTTTCACTCTTTACCAGTCAGACTTATTTCAGCTTGTAACTTAGTTAAATCTTGAGATCCACTAGTGATTCCAGAAATAGTTATAGACTCTGTCCCTTTCCAATTTGATGGTAATAAAGTACACTTAGAACCTGTGTCAACTAAAGCCCTGTACTTCTGAACTTTTGAAGTGCTAGGCCACCTACTGAACACATTCCAATAGACTCTGTTTTCTCCACTATCTCTTTCTTCCTTCTGGCTGGAGCCAGGGCGCCTCTAATGTATGTAGGGTGCACATAGTGATTGATGTTATGGTGGGAATGATTGCAGCTATTGGAATAATTTCAATTACTCTGGGTAGCTGAAGAAGTGACAGCTGCATTTCTGGCATTGTTTCCTCTGTTTTTGCCAGTCTGCAGTTTCCTGACACTTTTCAAAAGAACTGAAGCAGGTTGACCATCCCACTTATTCATGTTCTCATTAAAATGGTCACACAGGATTATCCAAAGAGACCCATGTGATTGCTGATGTCTGGGTCATATTTGCCTCCTAGACCAAAATGGCCTTCTAGGAGTTGAACACCTGTTCACGGCAGAAACATTTACCCATTAAGAAAGTGAAGGAATGTTGCCCTTCAGTTATTTTGCGATATCCCTTATCTTTGTAGCCATAGTTTTTATGGCAGACAGTAAGGAAGTGTGTGACAAGCAGTCCTCTATCTGTCTCCACTTTTGTTCTTTTCTAAAAATTTGCTTGCCAAGATACCAGCATAATTTACAGGAGCAAGTTTAATTAGCTTCTTTGTAAGACCTGTTCCAAGAGCAACTTCATTAGGATTCTATATACCATGATCTCCATACAGCACTTCCTTCATAGCAGCCTTCTTCAGAAGCTTAATTCCCTGCTCCATTTTAGTCTACTTCCTCGATGCCCAAGGAAGTTTATCCCTGGGAGGATTATCTCATTGACATAGCCAGTAGAAGGTGTGTTCACAGGATAACTTTACCAAGAGGACTTGCTATGTATTTGTCAATTCCACTTTCCTTTGTGAGTGGCCCTATTTGTTTTGCAGACTTTTATCCTACTCCTGGCATTTCCCTAGACAGCTTAGGATTGGTTCTGCTGTCTCTCTCTGAAATTCCTTCCTGATTTGTCAGACTTCCTTCATACGTTCATTGCAAGTCTGGATATCTTCCTTTTCCTCTGCTTCTTCTCCTCCTGGGCCTGGAAATAAAAGTCTTCCAAGGACATTCCTACCCTCCTCAGAACAATCTTCCTTCTTGATAACCATGTTGAGATATCCCTTGCCATCACCATCATCACTATACAGTGGCCTCAATACCTTAGCAATGTCCAGAAGGCTCATTTTCTTTTTCTCCTCTTCCTCATCTGGTTTGCGAGATGTACCTTCTCCTAAATCCTCTTTAGAATTTCTCCTTAAATAAACTTTAGTCTTGGCCTTAGCTTAGCAGGGACTTAAAAAGCTAGAAAAGTCCCTTCTAGTGGATTCTCTGTCATAGAACTGTCTGCCTTCTGTGTCATTTTTCTGGGAAATGAGTTAGAAGTATTAGAAATAGAAGATATTTGAATTGGAGGTGAAATGTTAGAAGCTGGCTGTCTGCCACTTTATTAGCAGCAAGTGAGTTTTTGACACTTTTCCTAGAATCTGCTGGATGTGTTCCAGCATCTATGGGTGGAAGTGCCTGTGCCTCATTAGTAATGGTGGACCCCCCTTGGTCTCCCCCTGTGGTTGCCTCACAACTGTTCTTATCAGCTAAGTGTTGTTTATACTGCTCGACTGGTGTTGCCAAGCAACTCTATCTGAACAACCTGTGATGCATGGCTCTTCCTTCTGCTTCTCTGCCTTCTTAAAGTGACAAGATGCTCTTTTTCAACACATAGTGCTGCAAATAGTCCAATTACTAATATTGTAAGGACCAGAATTAAGCATAAAAGGCAGATAACAGTACTCCTTTTGTACACCTTGTTACCAGGAGTCATAAATTTGGCAACACTCATAGGCAAAACAATTTCCATCAAGTCATATGAAAAACTTGAAGTTGTAGGTTTGGTAGAAGTGGAACTAAAGCTAGAAAAACTTATCCGTCTGAAATAATAATCAAACAAATCTGCAAACACGGATTTCATTTTTTTCCATATCAGATAAAAAAAAAGATTTTTAACCATTCTGGGCTATTGTCCAGCAATACAGGTAACAGAGAATTGTGGTATAACTAAAACCTTCCCCCACTATGCACAAAACCTTGTCTCAGCTTCCAAAATTAATTAGTAATAAATCAACTCAAGCCTCGTGTTGGAAAGATGTCAAAATAATGGTATAGGCATCATCATTGTTTTCTTTTCACAACCAATGAACTAATTTCTCTTATTCAAATATTACAATTAGCCTCAAACAAGCACAATCTGGAAAAACAAGACAAAACAAAACAAAACCCAGCCTTGAAAATATATACAAATTTTACAGCTTCTAGCTATTTGATCGGGAATATTTACAACAACAAAAAGCTATTACTACTAATAATCAGTTTAGAATGTTCAGAAAGTTGGAAAATAAATCGGCCACAAGCAGCTTTTCCCCACTATAAATCACAGAAATAACCAGGCTGGAAAAGACCTCTAGGATCACCAACCTATCATCTAACCCTTCTAATTAACTAAACCATGGCACTAAGTGCCTCATCCAGCCTTATCTTAAACACCTTCAGGGATGGTGCCTCCACCAGCTTCCTGGACAGCCCATTCCAATGGGCAATCACTCTTTCTGTGAAGAACTTCTTCCTAACGTCCAGCCTAAACCTACCCTGGTGCAGCTGGAGACTGTGTCCTCTTGTTCTGTCAGTGGGTGCATGGGAGAAGAGACCAACCCCTGCCTGGCTACAGCCTCCTTTTAGGTAGTTATAGAGAGCAGTAAGGTCTCCTCTAAGCCAAAAAGCTAAATTTACTCATGAAATCGGTGTGTGAGAGTGGAGAATTTCTTGTGATTTGAGGTCCAGGAATCTGCCTGCAGAACTGCAAATATAATCCTCTTGTGGAGGACATGAACAATGGGACCAAATAACCAGTGCCGCAAACCACTCAATCTATGAGAGTGTTGCAGGATTGCATTGAAGTTGTGCTCTAGCAGACAGCAGCTTGGCTGCGTGCAGCAGGGAACAGCAGTTTTCTGGCAGTACAGCAGCAGCTTGGTCCAGCATGCAGACAGGGTTTGGGTAGCAGGATCTTCAGAGAGCAGCTGTCCATTTATTACACACCCAGACAAATGCATCCATTGGCATTAAATTTTGAGTGGGAACTACCCAACCCATGGAATTCCAGCCTGTGACTCTATAGAGTGGGAAACCCATGTGGCATAATAAGTTCCATGTGCAGACACTAGTTCGTGGCAGGAGAAGGATGTCCTTCCAGCTGCTTTTCCTGTTGTTCTGCTTTTCCCCTTACAAATCCATAAAGAGGATAGTGAAAGCAAAGAATCATAGAATCATAGAATGGTTTAGGTTGGAAGAGACCTCAAAGATAATCCTGTTTCAACACCCCGCCATAGGCAGGGACATCTTCCACTAGATCAGGACACTCAAGACCTCATTCAGTCTGGCCTTGAACACCTCCAGGGCGGGAGCAGCCACAACCTACCCAGGCAACCTGTTCCAGTGTCTCATCACCCTCACTGTGAAGAACTTCCTCCTAATATCCTGTTTAAATCTCCCCTCTGCTAGTCTGAAGTGTTTTGGGTCTTTCCGCCACAGACCTGAATGCATAAAACCCCATGTTCTTAAGTCTAGAAATAGTGACTTTAACTTTGTTCAATAAAATTTTCTGTTTGTACATCATGTTCTGCTTCGATAAAGTGACATTTTATTGGTAGCATTGTCATAAAGGGTTATTTTGATTTAAAAAGTTGAAGGAAAAAAGAAATAGCCTACTTTTATTAGAATTTCTGTTTGTCATAGTTCATAATGATTCATAAAATCTAAATTCTATTCAAAATAAAGTGTATCTGTATTAGTTTTTCTTAGAAATCCATATAATTAATAAATAGGAAATTTATAATTTTTTTCCCAGTAAACCCCTAAATATTCTGAGTTTGTTCTGTTCCGCTAAGTAAAACCATGTCACAACATGTAAGAAGCTACAAATCATTAATTTTTTTTGTCCTGGTTTGAGGTTAATTGAAATACTTTGTTGAGAGAAATTAGATAATTACTTGTAAAAGGAAAATAATGATGATGTCTTCATCATTCATTGGTTTGCTGAAAGGGATAAAATGCCAAAAACTGAACAATTTGTCCCACTCTGTTCTGGGCCACAGCTTCCTTGCAGTTCTCATTCATTCTGTTCTAATACATCTCCACTAACAGATAACAACATAATCTTTGCTGGTTGTTTTTGTTTGTCTCTCTGGGAAAGTAGAGGGAGAAAGGGAGGACAGAGAGGTTAGCTCTGAGCCCCTTCTGGGCAGTTTTCTTTGTCTGGGAGGGAGTTTGGATTTCTATATTATTTGTAATTTATATATGATTGTAAATACTTGTAAATGTATTGTGTATATATGCTTGTACATTTTACTTGGCTGTAAATACAGCTTCATCTTACTTCCAAGCCATCTGACCTAGTCTGGTAAACCTCAATAGCTGGGGGTAAGGGGTCCTATCCATCCACATTTTAAATCAACTAATTTTTAATTTTAAACTAACACTTAAGGATGTGGCAGTGTTCTAGTGCCTTTGTAAAATTCTGGAGCAGCTTTCGATGTGACTTATTGTGCCTATTTCAAAACTAGTATGGAAGAGCAACTCAGGTTGAATGAAAAAGGCCACAAAGGAGGCAGTTTTACAGTTTGGAGTGCAGTGGTCATTTCATGTCTTTGTCTGTATTTAACAACTAAATATTCTTCTTGTTCATATGATCCTGATAATCAAAAGCCTTTTAAAAA
>VWZI01018442.1:25820-45873 GCA_013396835.1 Psilopogon haemacephalus | reverse complement strand
TAAAATTTTTTTTTTTTTATATGTGTCTGAAAATAAAAAACCTTTTAAAAAAAAAAAAAAAAAAAAAAGGTCTTGATCTTTTTTTTCTCTTAAATTTTCAAGGCATTATGTGCATGTTCACATTGATGTGCTGCAAAATTCTCACTTCAGAACCTTTCCAGTTAACAAGCTTCTTTTGCTCCATTCAGAGAAGGAGAACTATTTCTTGAAATTCCACTTGTAGTTTCTCCCTCTTTAGGCACCCTACCCCTGCTGGGCTTCTCTATGTGCAAGACTCTAGATTAACTTTTAAGAAACTCAGCAGGTTTTAATCTTTACAATATCTTTAGAGTGTGGATTGGGGATCTTGGTGATAATGCTGAGTCAGAATTCTTATACTTCCATGAGAGAAACAAGTATGTATGAGGTGTGTTCTTTTTGGAAAGTATTTGCTTTAGGCAGCCTGATGTTAAGAATATTGTAGTGGTCCTAACTGGAAAACTGTTTTACACCTAGGCGTATTGTATATTTGTTTGAGCAGACACAAGTCTACAGTGTTCCATGTTGTAATTTACATGACTTTTTTATGCTGCATGTGTCTCTTGATATGGGAGAAGGTCAGATGGCCAGTCAAAGCAGAAGAATCTCTAGGTGGCACCCACCTGGCACTGATGGTGATGCTGGTGGTGTATCTTTATTATAAAGTGAAGCTAAATGTTTTCACATAAGCATCCTTTTGCTCAATAATAGAAAATATTTATAGTAGAGATGGTTACCTCTATGAATATTCAGTAAAAATTGAACCGTGATGCTAGCAAACCTTTGCAGCTAATACTTTGCAGCATGTCATGTCCTTAGCAGAGATCCATTCAATGCTGTATCCTCTCTGGGTGTCCAATATGAGAAGAGATGCAGAATTTGATAATGCAGTATCAGTTTTTTTCTTGAAGATTAATAAATTTTTTTATTGATAGTGTCTTTCTTACTGGGATTCAAAATGACTGAGAACNNNNTCTATTCTATTCTATTCTATTCTATTCTATTCTATTCTATTCTATTCTATTCTATTCTATTCTATTCTATTCTATTCTATTCTATTCTATTCTATTCCTTAGAAATATGTCAAATGAATTTCCATTGAAAAGTACTGAGGAAAAGAAGATACCTGAAAGGTAGTGAAGGAAGGAAAAAATCGTTTTATTAAAATGGAAATAAACTCTGGAATTGTAAAAGGTTCTGTCCTGCTTCTTTCTCATCCTTTGTTGACCCAAATTTCCTGAATCTCTGGGCATAAACCTCAGACTTCAATCTGTTGTGTGTTGCAAGGCACCATTTCACAATTTCATATCAGCCATTGGCTGATATGTCTCAGGAGAGAGCTTGGCATAGCTGCAGTAGGGAGAAATCTTATGTATTAGATATTTTTTTCCACAAGGAACAGTGTTTTGATATAGAACTGGAAGATACAATAGGAACAAACATTACCCAGCATGTCTGGCAAGTTGCAATGCTAGTACATCACTATTGTAATAGCATTCTCTTTTAGTCTGTAAGTGACTTATTGCCCAGTTCTTCAGTTAATAAGATGGTTTAGAGGATAATCTTGGTATTCACTCTGTTTATATTAAAAAAATACCCACTAAAACAAATGCATTCCTGATTCTCCTGTTGAAATTAGGTCGTTTTTGGAGGTGAAGCTGCTGGTTTCCGAAGTAGCTAAATTGCAAAACATTCCAGTGTTAAGTATTCAGGAGCTACAGGTGTAGTTCTCAGCAGGGAGAATTTACTTCTAAGCACACAATCTAAAAGGCTATATAAGCATAATAATATCCTTTTGTTTAAAGACCAAGCAAAACTTTTAAATGGCATTAGGAAAACATTGTGATTTGATCATGTAAAGAGAACTTGCTTTGTTTTTACAAGACAACACTGTGTACATCCGTAGCAGTAAGAATAATTTTTGCTGTCAAGAAGTGCTCCAACAAAACTCTATTCCTCCAGGACTTAATGTTTGTGGTATTTTGGGAGTTATCCACACTCCCACCCCCACCCCCTACCCATTTTTTGAAATCACCCAGACTAGACTCAGCCAAATGGAAGTTAAGGAATGAAGCTTTAATATTTACAGCTTTGCACAATACACAAGCATATATTTACAACGTATTAGAGATATTTACAGATACATAGAGTAAAATGTTAATACAGAAACATCACACCCCTCTCAGAGATTGCAGTCCCCAAGAGGGGTTCCCAGCCACCCTTCCATCTTACCCCCACCACCCAATCTATTCCCAGGATATGTCTTATGTGCCAGGTAAGCAGGGAAGATTGGCTAGGGGAGGTTAGAAGCAGGAATTTGTTAGTTGGGTTACACACATCCAGCTGGAAGGCAGGGAGAGGGAAAGATGCTCAGACCAGAGTATCTGTCTTATCTATGTTTGGGTTCTTATTTTTGTATCGGTCACCAAACCTATGAGTGAAGGCGACACCATTATGTTTTCCTTTCTCAACCCGTAGCATAATTTCTCTTATTAAAATAGTCCAATTAGCCTCAAACCAGCACAATGTTACTCAGTAAAAATTTTATGTTGCAAATTTCATGGCATGCTCATGGGCTAACAGGTTAAACTAAAACATATTAAGAAGGCAGTTTTCTATGCTGCTTAAGGAAATTGTTATCAAAGATTACACACATCTTCCCAAGGATAAAAATGAACATAATTTAACATGTCTTCCCACTTATGTTTTATTATTTCTTGACATCAAGTAATGTTCTCACCCAGTTGCACTTCACTGCGCATCAGATTCTCAACTGTTGTACATTTGTTAACTTTAGGGGAAATATGCTGATTTGTCTCAGCAAACAATATTCTCTGGGTTTTTTATATTATGAATCTAGACCTAATTTAATGGAAATTTTAAAATCAAAATTAAACAAACGCTAACTGACTTAGTTTCTTTTGCACCTGATTCTCAAGTATCTGCCCATTTCTCTTCAGACAGCATGTAATCAAACTTTTCTGAAATACATGGAAGGTCACTGAAATAATCTGATTTACAAACATAATTTTCTGTCAATTCAGAGCACTTTGTTTAGCTTCCATTTCATGCTTAGCAAGTCTGCACACCGAAATTATTTTATGCTAAAATGTTTGATTTCCAACTCTTTATATCATAATAATTAAAAAAGTAGTGTGATATTTTCCATTTTATAGCCTGTCATCCTAGAGGATCCCCAAGCACATCTCTTTTTTTTGGTAGTAATGATAAAATGACAGCTTAAAAAAGGAATGTGTTAGCAGTAATTGTTCATACTCTTTCAGTAAAGTTATTGTTTTAGTCTTATCCAAACAGATGTAGTTGGAAAATGGAGGTAGTAGCTAATTAGTGTCCCTAAACCATGACATTTTAGAATTATCTTTTGAAACTAGTAGTTCTATGCAGCAAAATGCAACTCTAGTTCAGTAAGTATATTACTGACAATATGAAGAGGAGACTACATATATTTGGCTCATGATTACATCATCTCTGCTCCTGCAAACAAAGCACAGTTGGAGAATTCTGTAGTCAGGAAGTAGATTATTTGTTGTTTGCCTCACATCTGCATGTCTAACACTCAATCATCATGCATACCGAGAGAAGGATCCTAACAGCACTATTGGAGAGCTGCCTAATTGTAATGAAGAGCTATAGGAGTGAAGCTCCTGCTTTTGAAAATTTTTGAACTTGATGAACACCATCTCAGACACTTTTTTCAGTCTTCTGGTTTTGGAAATTGTGCTGATTTGAGGTGGATTGGAAGATTTTATGAGAAATTAGATTATAGGCTGAGAAAGGAAAACAGAGTGATGTCTCATTCAGTCATAGGTTTATAGAGACATATAAAAGCAAAACTCCAAACATAGATAAGGCAGAGCTGCTCTGGTCTGAGCTCTGGCTGTTGGTCTCTCTCCCTCTCCCTGTATTCCAGCTGGATGTGTGTAACCCAACTAATAAATTCCTGCTTCTAACTCACCTTGTCCAATCTTCCTCATTTACCTGGCATGTAAGACAGATCCTGGGAAGACATTGGGTGGTGGGTGCAAGGTGGAAGGGTGGTTGGGAACCCCTCTTGGGGACTGCAATCTCTGAGAGGGGTGTGATGTTTCTGTATTAACTTTTTACTGTAAATATCTGCTTGTATATTGTGCAAAGGTTCATTCGTTAACTTCCAGCTAGTTTGGGTAATTTCAGAGGTGTGTGTGGGGGTGGATAACTCCTGAACTATCACAGAAGTGTATTAAGGTCTGTGTGGCCTATGTTTCTTTCTTCCAAATTCATTTTTCCCAGAGGTTGTAAATGTTTGTGTGCAGTTGCCTGAAAGACATTATACCTGCAACATGTAGCTTCCATTCATTTGTACCTATTCTTCCAGAGTTGACAGTTTCTATAATATGGAAGGTCAGATGCAGTGGAGTTTCTGGTTATAAATGTTCCCACCCTCCTACTTTTGCTTTTAAAGCTCACATTATTCCAGAGAGCAACTGGATGACATTCATCATCCCTTCAGAGACTTATCCTTTTTCACCATGTCTTTTGTCTTCAAAAGTAATGATCTCTTTTCTGTATAAGTCAGAAGACTAGTATGCATCTATCACTTCTCATGTCTTATATATGATCATGAACTTTTCAGCTACTCTTTTCTGACCTTTATACTGTGCTGATGCTTTCCCCTTTTCACATGCAGCTATCCTTACTCTGTTTTCACAATCAAGGAGGAAGTCAGATAGAAAAAAGTGTCATGGTTCTCAAGCAAATGAAAATACTTATTTATGTTTCAAATCAAATCTTTCATGATAGCTTTTAACAGGTAGCATAAGCTGAAGCAGGGAATTCTGACTCTGCAGTTTATTTTCTTTTATCCTATCAATAGTCAATGTATTTAATAGTAGGACTGACTCATATTTTCTGTAGTCTGTAAGATTCCTGTTGAAGTTAAGTGTAAAGCAGCAGAAAAATTTCCTGTATTTACTGAAAAAATGTTAATAATTCAAAAAAAATATAGTACCTTCTTGCTCTGCAGCCATGTATTTGTTTAGAATTAGCTCAACTATTATTTTCATGGCTATTGGAATATCAGAACTATTTATTTTCAGTGATCCATTGAAAAGAAATGAATGCCAAAGTTACTTGCTCTATTTGCAGAGCTACTTCAGTCCAAATTATTTTACAGAGATGTCTTTTCCTTACTGACCCCCTGCCCCAATTCCTCTGTGAGATATAATGTGTGCTTGTAGAGGTGAATATTTCACATTCTATCATCAAAGCTCTCTGCTCCTTTATTAGTAAAGGAGACACATGGTTAAGGCCTTCTTAAGATGATTATCTGAGATTTGTAGAATTTGCTTCGGTTCTGGGTGAGAGATAAACTAATAAAAGGGCAGTTTGCAGTATGTACTTATAGAATTCTTCATATTTCATCTGAAAAACATGCAACACAGAAATGATAATTCTTTGAATATGGATCAATCCTCTCTTCTATGAGATGTATCCCTCAGTTGTAGCAGTCATGACACTTGTCTTGTGTTATTCTTGAGGAACATGAGAATTTCAGATGGATCTGGATTATACTTTTCTTTTTTTCTTCCCATTGTAGGACCAGAGGCTGAGGTGAGAGTAAGTGGAAGAGGACGGAGGGAAGTCTGAGAAGGAAAGAAATTATAACAGAATCTTAACAGATCATAATGTATGAGGTTTTGTTTTGTTTTATTATCTCTCACTGTTGGGTTTTTCTTCCACTCTCTCCATGTCTACCATATACCACTTCTCTGTTTCAATATCCTTTAAAATTACTTCCATTATAATCCTCTTAAAATTTTTTATACTCTTTTGATCTACTAATTGGTGTTTTACCTTCTGTTCTCTTTGTGTTCCCTCAACCCTTGACTTTATTTTCTCCTAATATGCATCTTTTTTTTTCCTCCTGATTTTCAGTCTCATTCCTTCTTTCATCTTTGAATTAATGATACTTTATTTTCTTTGTCTATCTCTAGTGTGTATTTTTAACCCTTCTTTTCTTTGTTCTTTGCTTTCTTTCTTTGTTCTTCCTTTGATCTCCAGAGGTTTCTTGCAACCTCTATCATTCTGTGATTCTTTGATTCTTTTCTTGTGTAGCTGGCACAGGTACACATCACTAGAAGTTTTTCATGATTGTAATTCTGTTCTAAAACATTCATTACAAACAAAGCAAAATAAAACAGGATAAGAATTGCAGGAAATCAAGTGCACGTTCTGAATGAGAAAGATGGTAGAACCCAAATGCAGTGCATAAAGATATCACAGCAAATGTACTGTGGGCAACCCTAGAATCATTCTGTTGGCTCTCATTGTATGATTTCACCTGAAAATGTATTTATATGTTTTTGCTCAATGTGATTTATTAGAACTATGCATATACATAGGAACCATATCCTGACGTGGTTTAGCACAGCTAAGGGATGAAAAGTAAACTTACATCCAAAAATATCCATATGATCATGTAGTTGGTTTTATGTGGAAGTCTTGAACTATTTACAGCTACTTCTAGATAACCAGGTTCAGGTGTGAAAGTGTCTTCTGAGCTTGTTTCAAAAGGAGGTTGTAGTGAGGTGGGGTCCAGTCTTTTCTTCCTAGCATCAGCTGACAGAATGAGAGGAAATGGCATCACACTGTCCAAGAGGAGATTTAGACTGGAAAACAGTAAAAACTGCTTTACAGGAAGTGTGGTCAGTGTAGTGGTTTAGCAGTTACCTGCCCCCCAACCCTTTGATATAACCTGGGCTAGAACTCAGACCAGCTGGAAGTTGGTAAATGAGGCTTTATATTTACAGCTATGCTCAATATACAAGCAAATATTTACAATGTATAACACATATTTACAGATATATACAGTAAAAAGGTAATACAGAAACAGCACAGCCCTCCCAGAGTTCAAAATTCCTAAGAAGGATTTTCTAATAACCCCTACCACCTTTTCCCCCTTCCCCAATCTTATCTCACCATCTGTTGATGAAGCAGATGGGCAAAAACAGATCGGCTGGAGGGTTAGCAGTAGAAAAGAAGTTAGTAGAATTATTGAAAATTGGCAACTAAAGGCAGGGAAACAGAGCCATGCAAAGAAAGCAGCCACAGCCCAGAGAGGCCTGGAGCACTCTGACTTACCTATATTTGGGTTACAACTCTTAAAACATTTTTGTTTTCTTTCTCAGTAAAGCTGTGAGTGAAGTGACATCGTGTATTTGCATTTCTCAGCCTACAGTCTAAATTCTGATTCAAAATCCTCCAATTAGTTCAAACCAGCACAGTCAGGCATTGGAACAGACTGCCTGAAGAGCTGGAGTCAGTGTTTCTGGAATTATTTTTTAACGAATGGAAATACAATGTGAGACATAGTTTAATGGCCATTGACAGTTGGACTCAATGGTCTTAGAGGTCTTTTTGAACTGAAATTCTATAACATTGAGAATTGTTTTCACTGAGAAGTGAACCTTCTTGCTCCTAGAATACACACTCATGCATAAGAAAACCAGGTAATAGTTATAATCTTTTTTTTGTAGAAAGGTTGTGGTTTTTTTTTTTGTTGTTGGTTTGTCTTTGTTTGTTTGTTTGGGGTTTTTTGTATGGTTTCTTGTATGGTTTCAGTATTGCATTTAATAATGACCTGGGCTTGGAAAGTGGAGCAGATTTATCAGCATAACCTGGGGCAGACAGACATGAAGGAAGCATTAAGCGTGGGTCTCCAAAGGCGAAAAGCTAATGAATTAAAAACTGCTGCTCTTTCTGTCTTCCTACTCTGACTTGTTAATTGTAGAATTACGTATGATCTATACTTGAAGTCAAGTGGGCAGAAGGGAAGTAATTTGGTAAAGTAGGTGACAACACTGAGAAATTACACTAAAAATAACCCAATCCTTTTATGATATGTTATTTTCAAGTGCCTTGCTAATTGAAATTGCTATCTCCTCTCATAATTGATTGACTTTATGAATCTCTTTTCTCCCAACTGCTAGGAAGTGAGAAGGAGAAAGAATTGAAGGCAGATACCTCTCGCTTCTTGCAGTCCAAAAATAGGGAACGACAGGAAGGTAATTATGTGTGAATGTTGTAGAATGTGAAATTATGAAGAATTTATAAGCTGCAAACACACACTGATCTGTATTAGTTAGAGTCTATTTGATGGATAAGAATTTCAGTAGGAACAGTGACTAAGCACAGACCTAAAATTAAAAGTCAATAGAGCATATTATGGGACAATCTTGTAATTCTAAGACAATATTGTCCTTTTTTTCCATTGCATGTGATTACTGTTTCTCAACAAGATCATCTTCTGAGATGAGTGGTGGAAAGGAGAAATAATAATAACAAAAGATATGAATTAATTTGTAATCCAGGGTGGCATTGGAGACCTTTCCCATAAATGTATTATAATTTTTTTGGTGGGTTGAGAAACAGAGATGAGAGGAAGCTACATGGATATAAACCCAGGAGGGACAGGATGTTTATTTAATGTATTTGAAAAGCTGGAAGATACTAATTTTATTTTGTCTTTCCTCTCAGTCACTGAAAATTTGCAGCATTTGATGAATTTTAAAAATTGCTAAGTTATGTGTAATGTCTAGAGTAACTATATCTGAATAACCATTAAGATGGGTATGGAAATAATTCTGGGAATTGGATAAAATTAGGTGGTTTTGTAAAGGCATTGTCATCTGTTGCACGGAATCTGCTGCTGCTATTCATACCATGCTGCATCATTCCAGCTTCAAAACAGAAGTACTGTCTGGAGCAAATCATGACACAACTTGAAATTCAGACTGTAGCATGGGGAGGCTTCCTGTTCTGGTTGCTGCTTTCTAGTTTCCAGGTTTGGGATGCTGTTCATTTTCTGCTGGGCAGGCTGTGGGCCAAGGAGAAGTGGAGGGTCACTGGCTTCTGCTGCTGCTTCTGCATTTTTCTGTGCTATTCTGCAAAATAGGCTAAGAATATTGTGCATGATATTATCTCACTTGTAGTAAAACTCTTTATCTCAACCTGATTTATTTTTTTTTTAATGTTACTCTCCTGCTGTTCCATGTTGGGGGACATCAGGCTGTGTTATTCCACCACAGTCATATCTGGCACCCCAAACATGGGCTTTCTTAACTAAGCTTTCTTAACCAAGACAGTTGATTTTAGCAGGATATAAAAAGGATGGGGAAATCAGAATGGAGCAACCAGAGGATTCAAATAAGGCTTGAGGCTAGGTAAGAGAGTTTTATGTTGTTTTAATTTTTTTTCCTTTGGTGTATTCCATATGTTGATGTATTTACTTTTCTGGAGTGGCTGGGGGCAATGTTCTGGGGTCATGTTTGTACTTATGATAGTGCTGAGCATCACCTTAAGGGAATGGCTTACAGTTGTGCTGAATTAGAGGGATTCTGTCTCCAAGCAGGGGGAGGAGAGGGACAACTGGGTTTATTGGACTGTGCAGAACCAACACCGCGGCAAGTTGAACCCAGAAGTTGATAAAGCTTTAGAAAACAAGCCATTTTTTTTGACTTAGAGGGGTGGAAGGAGTCGCTGGAATCTGCTGTCCCAGGCATGAAAACACATCCCCACCATTTGGACTTGTCATTGAGTGATCCAGATTGTACTGGAGTAGGGTGGAGCTCCACAGCATCTGCAGAGAGAAGTTTTCTGTATATTGCAAGGTAATTTCATTATGATTAAGAATGGACAGTGACTGATGTATGTTGTTTGATATTAATTGCAGCTGGGCATGATGAAGATGGTATAGAATAAGGGGTGGAGAATGTAATTGAGTTGAATCTGTTGCTGATATTCATACTTTACTACACCATACTAGCTTTCAAATGAACTGCTGGTTGGAGCAAAACATTATGGGATTGGAAGTTCTGATTGTAATATGACAGGCTTTCTGTTCTGCTTGTTGCTTTTGGTTTCTGGATTTGGGATACTCTTTTTCTGCTATCTGGGCTATGGGCCAGACTGGGGTGGGAGTAGGTTCTGGCTTCTGCTGCTGCTTCTGCATTTTCCTGAAATTTTCTGCAAAATAGGCTAGGATCATTGTTTGTTATATTATCTCATTTATAATAAATCTTTTTTTATCTGAAGACTTTACCTTATGATAGATTATTTTGGCATGATACTTTCCTTCATTTGTTGTTCCCTCACATGTGTCAGGGGAGAACTGGCTGTGTTAACCCACTGCAGACATACAGGATTTAAGCATTTCTTATTATGGAAATATGGAGAGTATTTCTTCACCTCTATCCAAGTCAAACATACACTGTAATGATTTACTTGTAACTCCCTTTTCAGTTCAAACTTAGTAATCTCCTAGTTCATTGTTTCAAGAAAGACAGTCAGTTTCTTTAATCTTAAGAAATCTAAGGTCTAGTGACTTGTCTGACTCTTTCTAATGACAACTCTATTCATCATTGACCAGATAGTCAGGATGATCTTAAGGTCTGTGATGATTCTGAGACTCTGATTATCTGTGTCTTGCGCAGAAGTTTGGAATATAATATTTTGTCTGCTGCTCTCTGATGACTTGTATTTGTATTGTTCATTCTTTTCAAGTTGTAAGCATTGAAACCAAGCAAGCTATGAAGTTTTGTAAGTTTTAGAACACAGATTCCCTGATTAAGTTTTACTTACATTTACATAACTAATGAATTAAAATTGCTTATATTAAAATAGCATTTTACTGGGTTTTTTGAGGCATAACTGTGCTAAATCTCTGAATAGTGTGGTTGGTCAGGGCAGGAATGACAGGAAGAATTTTTCATACTTTAAAAGCATAGAGAAAGATGAGCTTATAGGGCTGCTCCACAAGTAGCAGGGTTTAGTGGTATCATATGGAGCTCTAATCAGAAAATCAGAATCATCATCAGAGGAAGAGAGCCATGTGTTTCAAACTAAATGCAGTTATGAAGTAGATGCTAGAGGAAATGATATATCCTTTCAAACTAGCATAATTTGGTGACGTGTCAGACTGGAACTAAGTATCTTTTGTCTCAGGAGCTCATGCTTTCAACCCCTGCAGAGCTAGGTTGCTGCTTCCTTCTTCTCTTTTGCTCCCATCCAGCGGAGGAGAATCAGTACTCAAAGTTAAAAGGTTATCAAAACAATATATTCTTTTAAACTTTTTTTTTTTTTTGGTGGCTTTATCTATATGATACACATTTCTATGGCATATATTAAATACATTGAAATGTCATGTAATGTATTAGGTTATCATCATCATATAGTGATTAATAATAGATTCCCAAGAAACAGTCCATTTTTAATACATTTAATGTATAATTTTGCATAATCATGAAAGTTTACTGCTGCATTTCTTATCATTCTTTTATTTAAAAGTGAGGGTTATTGTGCTGGTTGGAAACTAGTTGAAATAACCTAATGAGAGAAATTAGATCATTGGTTGTAGAAAGGAAAATAATTCATTGGTTTACTAAAATCAAAATGTAAACAATTTGTCCCTCCTTTGCCTTCTTCACTCCTAAGCATTGGACCTCTTCAGTCTCTTAACTCCCCTTTAATCTCTCCAATAGTCTTGGCTAGCAGATAATAAATAAGCTTTGCTGTTTGGGAGAGAGAGGGTAGCTTTGAGTCCCTCCTGGGCTTCTTTTGTTTGTCTGAGATTGAATTTGGGTAAACTTCAATAGTGTGTGTAGGGCATGTCCCTTAACCCACCACATTCTTTACTTGGCGCCCAATGTGGGCCCAGCTCAAGTTGATTTATTACTAATTAATTGCAGAATGTAAGATGAAACTATTACAGCTATTTTGACATTTCTTATACCTGGCAGTATTGTGGATATTCTACGAATGTATCCTTTCTAATCTTTATCAGAAAATTGGCTGGTATCTGACTAATATTGTATGGAAATGATTGAAATCCATGTTTGCATTACTTGGTAATTCTTGTTTTGTTTGGGTGGGCTGTAGTTCTACTGCTTATAAGAATGCTACTATGAGAGTTTCATATGATTTAATGGAATTGGTTCTCCCTGTGAGTGAATGAGATTTTGTGGAAGAGCTGGACTGTCATGTTTTTGGAAGTAGTACTCTTGTATGCCTTTTATGTTTAATTCTGTTCCTTGTAATAATAGGGCTGTTTGTATTTTGTTGTGTAGAAAAATCACATAATGCCACTTTAAGGAGACATTTCTGCAGGCTGCACAAATGGTGGAGAAGCAGAACTTCTGAGACTTATCAGATAAGATTACTAAGCAACCAAGGTCAGAACAGTGTAAACAATAATGCAGGGGTGCAACAAGTTGAGCAGAGCAGAGAGTCTGCCATTAATAAGGAATCTCCAGTTGAAACAGCCATGAATAGTGAAGCATGGACACTTCTGTGCACAGCTGCTAAAACAGAAATTAGTCTATCAGATGTGGGGAAGTTTAACAAGAGCTCACTAGCTCCTGATAAGAGGCAGGAAGCAAAGCAACCTGGGGAGCTTCCAGTCCATCTGTGGCTGTGGCTAAGGCTGATGATACCCCCGTCTCTGTTACTGCTAAAACTGCTCCTGTTCCCTCTCCCAGGAAAGCGAAAGAGAGAACAGAGAACAGATGAGCCTGTGTTAGATGATCCCCTAGGGGTTACATTTGAAGCTTTTCTAGCTCCAGGAAAGGCAAAGGCAAGTGATAAGACTCAGAGAGACAGTGGTTGTAAGGAGGAAGAAGATAGTGGAGAAGGTACATCAAGCATACAGCATGAGGCAGAGGGGGAGGAGAAAGTCAGCCTTAGGGATATAGTTAAGGTATTGAAGCCACGGGATGGTGATGATGACAATGGGAAAGGCCATTTGAAAGCACATGTTAAGAAGGATGAAGGCTCTGAGGAGTTTAGGAGTGTCCTAAAGAGGCTTTTATTTCCAAACCAAGGAGAAGATGATGCAGATGATGAGGATGGTATGCAGAGTTCTAAAAAGCCCAGGAAAGAGATCAGGTAGCTAAGAAAAGAATATCGGAAGGAATCAGGAGAACCAATGCTGAGCTCGTTAGGGAGATCCTTGGTACAGTGCCAGTGTTCTAGGAGACAAGTCATCAAAACAAATAGGGCCACTGTCAAAAGAGAGTGTAATTGGCAAATACATAGCAAGCCCTCTTGGCAAGGTTACCCTGCGGACACACCACTTGTTGGCTGTGCTATTGAGGTACCCTTCCAGAGATGATTTGCCATGGACACCTAACAAATGGTCTGCAATTGAGCAGGGAATTAAGCTTCTGAGGGAGTTTGCTGTGAAGGAAATACTTTATAGAGATCATGGTACACAGAATCCTGATGAAATTCCTGTTGGAACAGGTCTTTCAAAGAAGCTTATTAAACTTGCTCCTGTACCTTCTGCTAATATTCCGGCAGCAGATTTATGAGAAAGAACAGTGGTGGAAGGCTTCCCACTGTTGCTGAATTTACTGACCAAATGAGACAGTTAGAGGACAGTCTTTTGCATACTTCTATAGTTTCTGCCATAAAAAACTCTGCCTATAAAGATGAAAAAGGGCATGAAAGAGTTGAAGTAGGATATTAAAAACTCCATATCAACCTCCATATCCAAGCTGGCAAAGGAGAAGGACACTCTCCCTTCACCTTCTGAATGGAAAAATGTCTCTGTCATGAGAACCAGATGTTCACCTCCCAGAAGGCCATTTCAACCTCAGAGGCAAATTCCACCTAGACATGAGGAATCACAGGGGTCTCTTTAGATAGTCCTGCATGACCAGTTTGGTGAGAACATGAATAAGTGGGATGGTCAACCTGCTTCAGTTCTTTTGGAAAGAGTGTGGGAACTGCAGTGGCAGAACCAGAGCTAATGTCAGAAAGGTAACTGTCACTTCCTCAGTTTCCTGCAATGATTCCAACAACTGCAATTCTTCCCACCATAATACTAAGCACTGTGTGCACCCTACAAGCTGTGCTCAGCATTACGAGGCCCTGCCTCCAGCCATCAGGAGGAGAGGAATGACAGAGATAATAGAATCAACTGTAATGTATTCACTAGTTGGCGTGGCACTTCAGAAGTTCAGGAGTAGAGGGCTTTGGTTGACACAGGTGGTCAGTGTACTCTATTACCATCAAATCGTAAAGGGACAAAGTCTATTACTGTTTCAGCAGTCACTGTTGGATCTCGAGAGTTAACATTGCAGGCTGAAATAAGTTTAACTGGCAAGGGGTGGAAGAAGCAGAGATCCTGCATTACCAGTTCTGAATTGGATGTTTGAAGGTAAAGGTTCAACACCACATCATGCCACAGACACAACCTGGTCTAAATGGATGGCTTTGATAACCGAGAGAGCATGAATGGGAAATCTTGAGCAACCTAGTCTAGTGGAAGTGATCACCAATTGGCCAGAAGGTACAAACTGGAGAGAGTAACCTGTGCTGAGGAAGCTCCTCCTTATGGTGATCTTTCTGATGAGGAAAGAATTGTGCTTACTCACAGATGGTTCCTGCCATCTTGTTGAAATAAGTGAAGATGTGAGTCTGGAGTCCAGCATGGAGAGTTACTGAAACAAGAGATAGAGAAGGTGAATCCAGTTAATTCGCTGAGGTAAAAGCTGTCCAACTTGTTCTTGACTTAGCTGAATGTGGGAATGTGAAATACTGAGGAGTCTGGTCTTGGTTCACACAGCTGAGGAAACAATCTAATACAGGCCTCTAATTCTCATAACATGGCAGCTGCCTCCCACAAGGGTGTAAGAGATAGTGAAACATCTGGTTAGAGAATAACAGGTTATCATGCATACTAATGAATGTCCTTAATTATGCTAATGAATTAGTACGCTTCTGATTCACATGGACAGTGTGCGCAGAACTCATGCAGAGCTCATGTTACCAATCAGAAATTAAGTATGTTGTTTTGGTCTGATAAGAAGCACTATGAAAGAGCTATCCTTTTGGCAATAAAGGGGAGAATGACCTAATCATATTGGTGTCTGTCATTACTCTGCACTGCACGCTCACCGACATCTGGCACCCAAACAGGGGCATGACTTAGTGTCAGAGACTCTCAAATCTTTGCTGGAAGAGACAAAGATGGTGAACACAGGAGCAGAAGTGGCATTGCAGGGCAAAACTGCGTGCAACAGTTGGATCCTGAGATCACGACTCAGACTTCTGCACGGTAGGAACTGCAAGATGGAAATAGAGGTGGCAGTTCAGTTGTTAGCGAGTATACTCTCTAAGAAAAGGATTACCACTAACCTGAAGAAGCTCCATGAGCTGACTAAATGGGCAAAGAGTAAAGAATTGATGAAAGAGACTATAAGTGAAGAAAAAGAAAGCAAAATAGCTAAGGAGTTGGGTCCAACATAGAGAGACTATCAGTACATTCAAAGCCATGCAGGCAGAGAGAGAGGGATTAAGAATGAGGCTGATATCCTCTCTAAACCCAAAGTCTCTATCTCAGACTCTACTATGAAGATACTACAAGAAAACAGTGAAAAAAGCAGAAAAAGAACATTAAGAACTTTGCTAATTTGTTTTGAAATGTGGAACACAGTTTGCCTTTAAGAAGAGTGTTTCAGGACTTGCATTCCTAAAGCTATCGAGAAAGAGCTGTTAATGAGGTGCTACATATACCATGCCCTGTGGCAGCTGGAGATAAAGCTGAAGTTACCATCATGTACATGAGTCTGGGAGGTACTGGCTGGTCCAGGACCCAGTTGGAGATATTCCTACAGCAAAGGGTACTCAAAGTCTGCAGCAAGAGAAACATCTATCATCTGTGGACCAACTGCAATGTTCAAGGGGTCTATACACTCGTGTCTGCAGCACAGAAGGTCCTGGGGGTCCCCAGATCCAAGCAGAGGAAGCCATTCTGCGGGAAAGTGCTGCTCCAAGCCAGCATCCCCCATCTCAGATTGTATCACAGAACTAACTGCTAAAGACTGTGGGTTACTATTCAATCTGTTAAAAGATGTGGTTTTGTTTCTTTGTAGGTATTTTTCTTCCTCCTTTCTCTGCCGAGCAGCAGCTGCCCCCTTCCCCTTTCCTCCCCCCTGTGCTGCATGTTAAATATTTTACATCACATAAGGTTCTGTGACAATATGTGGCATACGCACCTGAACAGTATACCCTTCTGACCAAGCTATGATATACTCTGAGCATCTGTGAATGTAGCAATGACATTTAAATACTCTATTGTACTCATAGTTTCATAGAATGATTTGGACTGGAAAAGACTTTAAAGATCATCTAGTTCAAACCACTCCACTATGGCCAGGGACACCCTCCAACTGACCAGACTGCTGAGGGCTTCACTTTGAAGGTGGTCTTGTGTAGATCTGGGAGTTGGGTTTTGTGTTTTGTGGATGGGGTTTAAAATAATGATAGTAAAATGTTCAATTCATAACAACTACCATATTGCCTATTAGCATTTTATTTTTCCCTTGCAATTTCCAGATCTGTGTGTTGCCGTCTCTTGTATATGCAATGTGTCACTTTACTGCATCTACAGTATCTCATAGAAGCATAGAATGCATGGGGCTAGAAGAGACATGTAGTGGTATAAGCAGTTACCCGCCCCACTACCTTTGATGTAAACCCCAGCTAGGACTCAGAAACACTGGAAGTTAATAAATGAAGCTTTATATTTACAGCAATGCACAATATAAAAGCAAATATTTACAAGATATAACAGATATTTACAGATATATACAATGAAAAGGTAATACAGAAACACCACACCCCTCCCAGAGACCAAAATCCCCAAGAGGGGTAACCAACCACCCCCTACCACCTCTCCCCCCTTCCCCAATCTTATCTCACCACCTGTTGATGCTGAAGATAAGCTGAAGTAGATCGGCCAGGGGGATTAGTAGCAGGAAAGTGGTTAGTAGAATTATTGAAAACTAGCTACCAAGACGGAGACAAAGGAGACCATGCAAGAGGAGCAGCTGCAGCCAGAGCGGTCATAAACCATCTGATATCTAATGTTTTGGGTACAATACTTTAAAACAATTATTTTTCTTTCTCAGTAAAACTCTGGCGAAGTGACATACTGTGTTTTCCTCTCTCAGCCAATAGTCTAATTTCTCACTCAAATTCTCTAATTAATTCAAACCAGCACAAGACTTTTAAAGTCCATGTAGTCCAACACTCCTGCAGTAAGCAGGGACATCACCAACCAGATCAGGTTGCTCAGAGCCCTGTGAAGCCTGACCTGGAATGTCTCCAGAGACGGGGCCTTGCACCTGGGCAACCTGTTCGAGTGTTTTGCCACCCTCATAGTAAAGAACTTCTTCCTAATGTTAATTCTAAATCCTGCTCTAGTTTAAAATTGGCATCCCTTTTCCTATTGCCATATTCCCTTGTGCTTAGTAGGAGAGGATTCAGCCTCAGGATTGGCATTCTGACTTGATATAGTAATATAAGTATTCCCATAATAGTAACAACAGTAAATCACAATGAGCAGTACTTTTTCTTATAGACAAAAGCAAAAACCTACCATTTAAATAAGTTCATGGGCTTCTAGGGATCAGGTTGGAAGCAGTCTCAGTACCTTGCCTATTTCTGCCTCCTGTTCTAAGCGGGATTGGGTGACATACTGGGCGTATCTGTTCAGGAGTTATTTTTAGGTGTATCTATGGTGCTGTCCTTTTCTGCTTCATGTGGTAAGAAAATTGTCACCTGGATAGACTTTTTCTTCCCCTGGAATTATGTGAACTATGACATATGTGCTTAGTGATAGATAAAACCCATGGCCTGCAGACCTAGCAGTACAGCTCCCTAATGAAATAGATAAGGAAGTTCATCATACTTACAGTATGTAGACCATTAGATCACTCTCCTTGAGAAGTAATAGAATACTGTCTTCATATTTACACTTTCATCCTTCTTTGTGAATAACAAAATTAACATGCATGGGTTCTCTGGTACTGAATAAATTTCTGAACTTTCTGTTTGTAGCACGCCTCTGGCACATCAACTGTTCAAATCTCTTTTTTTGTTGTTGGGGTGTTTTTAAAAAACTGATTTCCCCTCACAAGAATGTACTGTATTCTGAATTTGGGAAGCTTTCACAAACTACAAATCTAATGGGTAGGACAAAAAGAGGCCTTACATGCATCCCAGGACATCCAGGCATGGTCACCCACTCCCCTTTCTTCTGGAGTGGAGAAAGATGCAGGAAATAGGACAAAGAAACTGGAGCCACTGAGTCTAAGGACTCTGGCTTTTTCTGACTTGTTTTGCTCCTATTTACATCCTCTGGTAAACAAGATACATACACTTGGCTTGTGTCTGCCTCATGCATTGGCCCATGTTTTCCCAAATATGGGTAAGGCAAGCCCATGGCTTCACCTAATGCAGTTAGCTTTGGAAAAAGTGTCATTCTGATTGATTAGTCTTCATTGCCCAATGGAGCAATTAAGACTCAGGCAATTGATAAAAGTAAGCGAGAATTTGTAAACAACTTGCCATGCCTTGCCTTGCTATGCTTTGCCTAACCTTGTTGTCTTGGGGACCAGAAAGCCTTGCTGCTTCAAGACCAGCCTTGCTTCTATAACAAGCTTTGAATCTTCATGCTTGTTGTAGTAGGTTAGAATTGGGTTGAGCTGGGGTAAATTCTCCTCTAATGTTGTGTTTTGCGGTGCTTCAGCTAAGCATTGGTAAAGCAGCAGCATTGTGAGTACTGCTGGGCTGAGCACCCAGGCTGGGTTTTTTAAAATTTTTCTTTTTTTTTTTTCCTCAACATCTCCCCACCCCAAAATGCTAGGAGGACACAGCCGAAACAGGTGATTCAGACTGGCCAAAGGGATATTCCATACCATATGACGTTAGCTCAGATATAAGACGGAGGTAAAAGGAGGAAGTTTGGGGAAGATTCGTCTATGACGTCTGTCCTCCAGCAGTAACCATCAAGTGTAGAGAGCCCTGCTTCCAAGACCAGAACACCATCCATCTTATGGGAAGTAGAGATTAATATCTCTCTCTGCTCTTGCTTCCGCATGGTCTATTGCCCTTTGCTTATTTATTATTATTAAATTGCTACTATCTTATAAGCAGCCTTTGTTATTTTTTTTTTCTCTTCTCCCCTGCCCATTTAAGAGGGGGAGTGATAAAGGGGCTCTGGTGAGCATTTGGCCCCCCAGGTGGGGCAAAACCACCACACTTGTCTACCTGGAAACTTTGTTATGCCTCAGCTTACCAGGGAGAAGTGTAAGTGCTTTCCACAATGTAGGCAAGAGTCATTGCCAAAAGCTGCTCAAAACTGTCTTAGCATGTCATCAGTAAGTTTGCAGATGACACCAAATGAGGAGCAAGTGTCGATCTGTTGGAGGGTAGGAGGGCCCTGCAGAGAGATCAAGACAGGCTGGATGGGTAGGAAGAAGCCAATGGGATGAGATTGAACAAGTCTAAATGTAGGGTTCTATACTTCGCTCACAACAACCCCAGGCAGTGCTACAGGCTGGGGACAGATTGGATGGAGAGCAGCCAGGCAGAGAGGGCCCAGGGGTTGCTGGTGTATAGTAGGCTGAACATGAGCCAGCAGTGTGTACAGGTGGCCAGGAGAGCCAGTGGCATCCTGGACAGGATTAGAAACAGTGTGGCCAGCAGGACAAGAGAAGTTATTCTTTCTCTGTACTTGGCACTGGTCAGGCCACATCTTGAGTAGTGTGTCCAGTTCTCTGCCCCTCAATTCAAGAGATATATTGAGGTACTGAAGGTGACCAGAGAAGGTTGATAAAGCTGGTGAGGGGCCTGGAGAACAAGCCCTACGAGGAGAGGCTGAGGGACCTGGGGTTGTTTAGCCTGGAGAAGAGGAGGCTCAGGGATGACCTCATTGCTGTCTACAACTACCTAAAGGGAGGTTGTAGCCAGCTGGGGGTTGGTCTCTTCTCCCAGACAACCAGCAACAGAACAAGGGGGGACAGTCTGAAGTTGTGCCTGGGGAGGTATAGGCCGCCCAGGGAGGTGGTGGAGTCACCATCCCTGGAGCTGTTCAAGAAAAGACTGGACGGAGCCTTTAGTGCTATTGGATAGGGCTGGGTGCTAGGTTGGACTGGCTGATCTTGGAGGTCTCTTCCAACCTGGCTAATTC
>VWZI01018442.1:6078-21018 GCA_013396835.1 Psilopogon haemacephalus | reverse complement strand
GGAATCCAGAGACACATTTTGTGAGTATTCAAAGCTTCTCTGTAACTACATTGAATGTACCTTCTGCTTCAAGCATAAAGGAGCCTCTCGAGTCTCTCTAACAGGCAAGTGATATAATAGACCATAAGAACCTCTTTCCAGTTCTAATAGTTTAATGTTTGTATTTTTCTAGTTACTTCTTATGTGTTCTAGATTGCCTGTTTTACTGTGTACCATTTTTGACAACTGTGTAAAGAACCTGTTAAAAATTAAGTTTTGTGGTGAGATTCCTGGATATAAAAAATAATTAAAAAATATTTTTTAAAAATATAAAATCTATATTAGCATTACAATGAGTTCAAGAAGAGCAAGTTCAGGGTTCTAGGCCTGGGCAGACTTGGGGATGAGGTGATAGAAAGCAGCCCTGCGGAAAAGCACTTGGGGGTGATGATGTACAAGAAGCTGGACATGGACAGTATGCACTTGCAGCCCAGAAGGCCAATCACATCCTGGGCTGCATCAAAAGATGCATTGCCAGCAGATACAGAAAAGTGATTCTGACACTTTATTCTGCTCTAGTGAGACCTCACCTGGAGTACTGCATCACCTCTGCTACAAGACCAGGCTGAGGGAGCTGGGGTTCTTCAGCCTGGAGAAGAAGAGGTTCCAGGAAGACCTAGCACCCTTCCAGTACCTGAAGCGGGGCTACATGAAGGATAGAGAGAGACTGTTTAGAAAGGCCTGCAGTGACAGGATGAGAAGCAATGGCTTCAAACTAGAGAAGAGCAGATTTAGATTGGATGTTAGGAACCAGTTCTTTACTATGAGGGTGGTGGAGCACTAGAACAGGTTGCCCAACTAGATGATTGGGGTCCCTTCCCTGGAGATATTCAAGATAAGGCTCAACAGGTCTCTGGTATAACTGTGGATGGCCCAGCTAACTGCAGGGTGGGCTGGACTAGATGACCTTTTGCAGTTCCTTCCAGCCCAGACTATTCTAAGATTCCATGAAAGTATTAAAACCAAGCACATAAAAGATTCACTAACAGCACTTGTTCCTGTAATTATGAGGTAACAGTAGACATAAGGAAATTTTTGTACATGAATGCATGCACACAAACATGAATGGCACAGTCATTCAGCAGTAATTACTGGAGATCCTGCTCTGTTGTCTCCTCATTGATGTAGTTTCATATGCAGATCCATACTAAAATACAAATATTCTAGTGGGAGACAGAGACAGAAGTGCTCAGTGTACTCTATTACCATGAAATTGTAAAGGGACAGAGTCTATTACTATTTCAGGAGTCACTGTTGGATCTGAAGAGTTAACTAAGTTGCAGGATGAAATAAGCCTAACTGGGAAGGAGAGGAAGAAACATACTTTTGTAACTGGTCCTGATGTGCCTCAAGTTCTGGGGATTGACTTTTTGAGACAAGGTTGCTTAAGTATCCCAGTGGTCATAGTGGGCTTTTGGAATAACATTTGTAGAAATTGAGGAAGGTAAACCAAAGTCGTCCATTAGACCTGAACTTTCAGATGAATCTGCAGTTGTGGGAAATCATGACATAGAGGATCTGAAATTGCCAACTGCTTCTCAAACTGTGCATCATAAGCAGTACAGAACTAATTGCAGAACAAAACTAGCCCATTGGAACAGGCTGCCTGGGGAGCTGGTGGAGTCACTGTACCTGGAGGTGTTTCAAAGCAGGCTGGATGAGGCCCTTAGTGTCATGGTTTAGTTAATTAGAAGGGCTAGATGATAGGTTGGACATAATGATCTTAGACATTGCTTTTCGCTCTCAGACTGCCAGTCCTGAATTGGATGTTTAAAGGTAAAGGTTCATCATCACATCATGCTACAGATGCAACCTGGCTTAAGTGGGTGGCTTTGATAACCCAATAAGCACAAATGGGAAATCTTGAGTGACCTGGTCTAGTGGAATCGATCACCTATTGGCCAGAGGCTCAAGCTGTACAAAACCTCCAGAGAAGAAAGTAACTCACGTTGAGGAAGCTCCTCTTTATTGTGATCTCTAATGAGGAAAAGAACTATGCTTTGTTCACAAATAGTTCCTGACATCTTGTTGGGAATATGCAAAGATGGAATTCAGCAGTCTGCAGTCCTACCATGAGAGTTACTGAAGCGAAATATGGAGAAGGGGAATCCAGTCAATTTGCCGAGGTAAAAGCAACCGACTTACTCTCAATGTAGCTGAACATGAAATTTAACCTACCCTTTACCTCTACACCATTCTGTGGATGGTAGCCAGGACTTTGTGGGTTTGGTTTAAAGACTGGAAAAAGAATGGTTGGCAGAGGAAGGGAAAGCCTTTTGGTGTGCTTATCTGTGGCAAGACATTGATGCTTATCTGATAAAATTCCAGTGAAGGTTCTTAATTTTTTACCAGCTACATCAATATTTGTCATATTCAATACAAGTTAACATACTGTCTGGGGTTGGGCTGGGAGTGAACACTGATGAAGACAGCCAGCTAAACCAGCTAATGGATCTTCGATACCATGCTCATGTCATTATGCCTGCTATATAAGGGAAGGTCTGCTTGGGACAAAGTAGGATGGGAGTTGGAAATTGAACCTGTGACATGAGATGTTTCCTGTCTGTGGCACTCTCTTTTCTTCTGCTTTGGGGCTTTTGTGCCCTCACTTGCCCACTGGCTTGCTCTGCTTCCTGTGAAATCAAAAATATGTTTGTATTGTTCCATTATACTCTCCTTATCTGAACACTCAGGGCTTTGTTTTTCTTTTGCTCCCAAACCCCACTGGAGTGGAATGGTGTGGAGAGGGAAATTGTGAGAGAGTCTGTGTTGGGACTCAGCTGCCATCTGAGTCTAAACCATAACACATACCTACATATCTAAATCCACAGGAAAGATGAGGAAGAAACAAATAAGTAAAAGACATTTGAATATAAATATCAAATAAACACTTATCCATAAACGCTTGAGAGTGTTCTGCAGAATATTCCGAAAGACTTCCTGTCTATGTGAGACATCTGATATATCTTCTTCATTTAAAATTACTAATATTTCTAAGTGAGGCTGTGTAGTGCTGAGACAGATTCAAGAGCTAAAAAATGGTAGGATATTTAAAGGCTATGCCTAAAATCAACGAAAACTGGATAGTAGTCTGACTGAGTAGACTGGGATCCCATTTTCTGCAAGTGAATATTTATTTATTAAGTAATAAACTTCTGTCAACTGTTTAAACCGTTGGAGGTGCAAAAGTTTTCAATAGTATGGACTTGTTGCCTATAGTGGGTTAAGGAACTTCCCCCACCACCCACTATTGAAAATTTACCAGACCAGCTCAGGTGGCTTGGAAGTAAGATGAAGCTATATTTACAGCAAAGCTAAATTTACTATCATATATACACAATCCATCTACATATATTTACTATTATTAACAATTTAGAAATAATACAGAAATCCAAACTCCCTCCTGGACAGACAAACTGCCCAGAGAGGGTTCAAAGACACCTTCTATCTCTCCCAGACAGAACACAATCAAAGAACAGTCAGCAAAGCTCACATGTTATGAGGAAATGTTAGCCAGGGTTAGTGGAAGAGATTAGAGAGAGCAGTAAAAAGATCCAACACTCAGGAATGAAGTAGAACAAATTGTTTATACTTTGTCTTTTTATCTCTTTTTAGCAAACCAATGAATGATGTAGACTTTATCATTATTTTCTTTTTACAACAAATTATTTAATTCCTCTCATTGGAATATTCCAATTAGCCTCAAACCAGCACAATGCCTAATGCTTTTCGTGATATTTCTTGAGAGCACATCTGTGTATTTGTTAGCTGCATTTTTAGTGGTGCTTCTGAATTGTATTCTAAAATAAAATACATCACAAAATCCATTTGTTTCCAGAGAATAGCAAGCTCAATTCCTGCATAATTTAGCTCCTTCTGCTTTTGTCACATGGATTCTACAAGATTATTTAACCTGAATTTAAGTGCCCCAAAGAACAAGTTAAACTAGCATTTAAGCAACTTCAGGTAAGAGGAAAAGTAAAGATGAGATGTATTTTTGGATGAGTTTCAGCTGCAAGAAAAGCGTAATATTCAGAAGGCAATCTTGCACAAATTGCTTCTGACAAGAGTTTGGAATAGATAGTTTTGGATCTATGTTCTAATGAATACAAGCTATAGCTGGTCAAAATCACAAAAATTACCTGATGTTAAAATGAGTTCTCCAAAGTTCCTGAATATAAATATATTATACCATTGGGACTTCACATTGTTCACCCGTGATGCAATGCCATTCTTCTAGCTGCTGCTGACTCTGCTGTTCCGTGTAAGGACACCTGAGGAGCAGGATGCTTCCCTCCCTTCATCTCTCCTCAGAATAACGGGTTTGACCTTGGAATCCTCTAAATATGGTGAGGGAAAGGGGAGCTGATGCAGGGCTGTTCACAGCCTCCTGATTGAATGGGAAAACTTTGCCTCTGACCTTCCTCTGTGGCTGGAGTAACTCAGAAAACCAAGATCCATTCCTGCTGCTAAATTCACATGCTTGGAGAGGGGAAGGTTCATTTCTGGTGGGCATTGTTGAGATCTGAGCTGGGACTGCATCTGTGATTTAAAATCCAGTGTCTTTGATTAAAACTACAGATGTGTGGGTGTTAGAGGTGTTGGGCCTTCAAGGCTAAATGGAACAATGGTGAGAATTGGGCTGCCCCTTCCTTTCTGATTCCTAAAGCAAGCTGCCAGCAGAGAGTCCTGCCTGTGTTGGATCACCTTGTACTGTGGAGCTCCCCAGGCAACAGGAGGGAGGGAAGGGTATCCCACTTCTATCCTCAGCCATGCCCAGGCCTTCTCTTGCCTGGGAATCAGAATGGCAGCAGGAGGAGCTCAGTCCCATGCCTGTCCTCAAGCCCAAAGAAGGGGGATTGTAGCATGTTGCCCATCGTGTCCTGCTCAGAAGTGTCTGCCTTGTGAACCCTCTGCAGTGCTGCTGTTGGAGGAACTGCCTGAGGTTATGTGTTCTAAAGGAAACCCTTCACTATGTTTTGCAACAAGGCTGATACTAAGATGATTTAAAAGTGTGTTTGGGGAAGTGGCTGAGAGCATAGTTCAGCTTGTCCTGATGGCAGAGGGGGGCCCTTTGCTGCTCTTGCCTTGTCACTGTTATATTCTGCCCATGGCTGTCCTGAGCCATGGGAACTGGGGAAGGGCCTAACCCTTCTGTTTGGGCTCCCAAGGTATCCCCTGCCCAGGCCCTTGCTGGAAAGCCTCCTGCAAGCCAGAGAGAGAATGAATTCAGGTCTATGTCTTCCTGTACCCTCCCACGGAATCCCCAGTCTCCACCACCCCAACTAGTCTCATTCTGCACACAAATATGCTTTGTTTGGGGAGATGATTTTATTATTATTTAAACATGAGTCCTTGCTCTCAATTTGCTGAACTGGGGATTGGAGAACACCAGCTAAGACAGAGAAAGATCTGAGGCACCTCTACCAGAAATAACTAAACACATCTTTTTGCCTGGAAAGGAGTAGACAGGGGGGATACTACAGAAGTCTGTAAAATCAAAGCTGGCAGAGAGTGTGAAACAGGGGCATGAATTCACTGATGTTGTAAGAAGGATGTCACTTTGGAGAAATGCATGCATCAAAAGTGCTGCTCATACATCCTAAATTTTTATGTCAGCAGAATGAGGAGATGAATTACAGAGGGGAAAAAAGATCATCCATTGCTATTATAACATTATACTCACTAGAAAATTACTGGAAGCTGGCAGTGTTCTGAAACGCTTCTGTGTGCTTCTCTTTTTACACTCCTTCCTAGTTACCTGATTCAGCCAGTTTTGGAGACCTTCACTCTGCCCTACTCCGGCTGCTCTTCAGGGGCTGCAATAAAAGGGCCTGAAAAGTGAGCAGAGAAAGTGAAGCATCTACAAAATGCCTTCTTGTCTTGGAAACAGAGAGTTTAGTCTCAATGACTTGTGAAAAAAAAGAGAACCACACCTGCAAAATTGTGCCCATTTTTTGGGCTCCCCAGTTTAAGAGACAGGAGTCTACTGGAGACAGTCCAGCAGAGAACTAGGAGGATGACTGGGGGACTGGAGTGAGCTGCCCAGAGAGACTGTGGAATTTACTTCTCTGGATACTTAAAAAATCTGCTTAGATATGTTCCTGTCCTGGGTGATCCTGCTCTGGCAGGTGCTCTGGTGATGACATGCTGGAGTGTGTCCAGAGAAGGGCCATGAGGATGATCAGAGGGCTGGAGCACTTCTTCTATGAGGACAGACTGAAAGAGTTGGGGCTGTTCAGTTTGGAGAAGAGAAGGCTCCCAGGTGACCTTATTGTGGCCTTCCAGTATCTGAAGAGGGCCTACAGAAAAGCTGGGGAGGGACTTTGTAGGTTATCAGGTAGTGAAAGGACATGGGGGAATGGAGCAAAGATGGAGGTGAGGAGATTCAGATTGGATGTGAGGAGGAAGTTCTTGAGCATGAGAGTGGTGAGAGCCTGGAATGGGTTGCCCAGGGGGGTGGTTGAGGCCACTTCCCTGGAGGTGTTTAAGGGCAGGCTGGGTGACGCTCTGGTCAGCCTGATCTAGGGTAGGATGTCCCTGCCCAGGACAGGGGGATTTGAAATAGATGGTCCCTTCCAACCCTGACTGATTCTATGGTTCTATGATTCTATGATCTCTGGAGGTCTGTTCCAACTCCTAACATTCTGTGAGTCTATGATTTTGGGTTTTTCTTCATTCTTTAAACTTCTATATTAGGAATCGTTATGAATTTATGGGAATAATTAAAAAACCCATAAACTTATGAAACAGCTGGGCCATACTGCACCTGAGAACTACATTATTTTATAGATAACTTTTAATCCAATTGTATGTGATTAATCACAATACAAAAAAAAATCTCATTTAGATTGCACTTTTCTTCACTAAGTGGTCTCCTCCAGAATCAAAGTGGGAAACTTGAGATATGTAAGAATATTGAATCCCAGGCTCTCAGCCTTATAAGGCACATCCCTTAATCATCCTTGTAGTCCTCCATTGGACTCTCCCAAGTAGGCCACTCTCCCTTGTAAGCTGGAGAACACAGAGCTGGATGCAGTATTCTAGGTGAGGCCTCACTGGGGTAGAATAGAAGAAGGTGTCTGCTGGACACATTCTTCTTAATGCAGCCAAGAATACCATTTGCCTTCTTGGCCACAAGAAGACTGTCCCCGGGGACTTTCTGTCCACTAGGACTCCTAGATCCTTCTTCACAGGGCTGATCTCCATCAGGTCACCTCCTAACCTGTATCGGTGTGATTTATTATTCCTTTCCAGATGCAAGACTCTGCACTTATCCTTGTTGAACCTCATTAGGTTCCTCTCTGCCTGGCTCTCCAGTGTGTCCAAGCCTCGATGAATGGCTGCACAGCCTTCAGCTGTATCAGGCAAGCCTTCCAGTTTTGTATTGTCAGCAAACTTGCTGAGATGGCACTCCGTGTCACCAATGTCAAGTGACTTTTTGTTTTTAAATGCTCAGTTAAAAGTTTTTACTCAAATTTACGAATGTGTTTTATTAAAAATATATCATTAGAGACCCTGTGTCTTGATTTGAAGTGGATGATGTTATGATGTTAACAATAAAGAGAACTGCTTTTGCCTCCAAGAGTCAGCCCACCTTTACAGGCCAGTCTAGGATATTGAGTGTTTTTCACTCTTGCCTCAGTTTTTAGTATGAAATACAAATTTGGTGGCTGTTAAACTGAAAATATGTTCTATTTTCTATTTTTCTTGAGAGGAAAACAAGAGATAAGATCAGCAGCCAAACCTCCAATAAAAACTATGATTTAATTTTAAGAGTATTTAAACAGTGGGAACTACATTGTGGAGTGGAAAGTTATGTAGCATGGCAGCCCCACTGGAGTACAGTTTTGGCCTGCAAGTGGTAAATGCAAGAGTAAAATTAGGAGTTGATGAACTTGCTTTTCAGAAATCCTTCCCAGAGTCCAAATCTCCTATTGGTGAAATTGTTTTAGCTGTCTAAAGACATGGCAATAAGAACTGTTAAAAAAAATTACCTTTGATAGTGTGGCACAGATGACTTTCGTTATTAACTTTTAAAATACTTCCTGTTCATGGTGGAATCCACAACCCAAAGTGAAATACACAAATAAATGTGTGTCTTAGCCAGTGCATATTTAGGAGATTTAACATGCTCTTTAGCCTTCAGAGCAGGGGGCTGGCTTGACATTGTAAATCATACTGCATGCATGCTAATGATTACCACTGTGCATCCGTCATGAACAATCTATCCTTGAAAATAGGTGCCTATTCTGTGTCCTTGAAGTATGCAGCAAGCAAATCTGTTCAGTAGAAATGCCTCAACAAGTAGGAGATAGCTTGCATAGACAGATGCACTTCCGAGTATGTGAAGGCACTGTGGGCATTTGGGAAAAATAAGTTTAAAAAGTGCATCTGTTTTGTGGTGTTTGCACTGCCCTTATAGTTAGCCAGGAGGAGCATTGATTTACATGTATTGAAATTCCCATTGTAAGCATGAGAGTCCTTATGAGCTGGCCAGAGGTTATTTTCAACGCTATTACAGAAAGCACAACAGAATGGAAGTTGTTTTTTTTCTGGGCAACATTGAGTAAGTTCATCTACTTTATCAGGAAAATTAATATTAAATAATTGTTACAATGGTTGACATCTCTCAGGTAATTATGATATCCAAAATCTACCTTTCTTTCTGTCTCTCTCCTTTCCTTTCTGCAGATTTTTTCCTCTGTGAGAAAAAAAAAAAAAAAGCCCAACAAAACAAAAACCAAAAACAGAAAAGAGAAGGAGAGAAGGTTGCCCCAAAATATCAAAGGAACTCTTGAAATGCAAACAGAGGTTATAGAGAGCTCTTGTTAGAATCTTTTTTCTTCAAGCTTCTAAATTTGGAAGTTTCTTGTTGATAAAAAAAATTTCAGTTGTTAAAGGGCAGAAAGACTTTGAGCCAAGGATTTGGTTGGTTACAAATATTTCCATTTACCTTTTGCATACTCTTAAACTCCACAGGAAGGTGTAATAAATAATATTCTGAATGTGACTTTCAGACTGTAAGACTGCTAATAATAATGGTGAATCATGCTGAAACTGCATTCCCAAGAGGCCATTTTCTTTCTTATTTCAGTACCAGTGTCCTTGAGTGTCCAATTAGGGCATCTGTTTTAGCTGGTCAGTGTAAACTAGCTATGAACATTAATACCCTGAGGGAACATTTGAAGTACACACAGAAACAACTGCCACAGGCAAGAAGGAAATTTTCTTCTGATAAACTGGAAGTTTATACATAGTCATGTTTCTATTTACATGTATGAACAAAGTGAATTTGGAGAATGTGGATTATTTTATGATATCTTAATACAGCAATAGCTGGCTTTGATCTGTGTGAAGAAATCCTTCATAATAAAGAATAGGATAGAATAGGATAGGATAGAATAGAATAGAATAGAATAGAATAGAATAGAATAGAATAGAATAGAATAGAATAGAATAGAATAGAATAGAATAGAATAGAATAGAATAGAATAGAATAGAATAGAATAGAATAGAATAGAATAGAATAGGATCAGCCAGGTTGGAAGAGACCTCCAAGATCATCCAGTCCAGCCTAGCACCCAGCCTATCCAATGACACTAAATGCTCCATCCAGTCTTTTCTTGAACAGCTCCGGGGATGGCAATCCCATCACCTCCCTAGGCAGCCTGTTCCAATTCCAATCACTCTCTCTGTGAAGAACTTCATAATATCCAGCCTGTACCTTCCCCGGCACAACTTGACACCATGTCCCCTTGTTCTGTTGCTGGTTGCTTGGGAGAAGAGATCAATCCCCACCTGGCTACAACTTCTCTTTAGGTAGTTGTAGACAGCAATGAGGTCATCCCTGAGCCTCCTTTTCTCCAGGCTAAACAACCCCCAGCTCCCTCAGCCTCTCCTCACAGGGCTGTGCTCCAGGCCTCTCACCAACTTCGTCACCCTTCTCTGGACACATTCCAGTACCTCAATGTATCTCTTGAATCGAGGGGCCCAGAACTGGACACAGTACTCAAGATATGGCCTGACCAGTGCCAAGTACAGGAGAAGGATGAGTTCCCTTGTCCTCCACACCGTTCCTTATACAGGCCAGAATGCCAACATAAGAAAAATGATGTTTAAAATATTAATTTTTACTTCATTGTAGTGGAATGTGCTATTTTTTAGGAAGGGATGTTTGGCTCTTTTCTCCTGAGTGTAAAGCAAAATAGGAATTGCTACTGTTAGAGTAGTGTTGCTGCTGGGAATGGGCAGAAGCAGCAAAAACCTTTGGATTGATGCAAGTGCCTTTTTATGAAATGCCAGTGCATCTCTATTTCATGCAAGTGCTAAGCCCCTATCACAACCAGAGCCACTTATTTATGCCAACACACAAACAGCGCATTAACACAATAAGCATGAACTGGCTTCATGCCTTGCTTAACTCATGCCACTTGGCCCATTATCTTAGCTGGATCTTCTCTCCCATGTGGACGACAACCTGAGCTCTGGGAACAGACTAAGGCTGCTTACTCCGCACACAGCTCTTTATTTTCCTTCTTACATTTCTCTTTCTTGCATTCCCACAGTGTAGTAACAATTTTGTCAATTTTATGTCATATGAAATACATTAGCAGCTTGTGACCCAATTCACAAACAAGAAAAAGGCCAATCACTAATTTTCACCATTAATCTTTATTAAAAACTGTATTGGGTTTAAGCCCAAAAGCCCAATAAATACTCAATCTGATTTGGAAGTAAAAAGATATAAAACTTTAACAATAAATAAGAGGTAAAGGTTTTTTTACAGTAGGTGAGGAAAAGGGGAACCGGAATGCAGGGTATGGGGGAACGAAGAGAAAATTACAGAAAGGCTGGGGAGAAGGGGAAGAAAGAGAACAAAACACACAAAATAAAAATACAACCCATGGAAGGCAATTGAGTCCAAATGCTGGGATGGATGATTTTTATGTTCGATGGTGAATGAAAGTTGGATGCAGGCTTTTTGTGATGAAATGCAAGTAGATAAAGTTCCAAGTTAAAATGGTGGTACCTCTCCACGTGTTGGCTGACAGCACATGGTGGTCTGGCAGCAAAGAGCAGCAGGAGTTGCTCAGGCAGTCAGAGCAGGAGTGAGAGAGAGAGAGAGAGAAACCAAAATGTCTCCCCTTTCATAGCAAAGTCCTTAGCAGGAAGTGGGAGGGGCTAACCATGACACCTGGAGAAAGGTCACAACACCCCTTGGGAGGAGTCAGAAGGCTCCAGGTGAGGCTTTAACCCTTTACAAAAACATAACAGTATCGACAAGTAGACAGAGGCATAATAAAAATCTAGTTCCTTTCTTCTTGTTAAGGATTTCATTATTTTATAATTTTATTTAGCATGTTGTGACAATTTTGACTCTCAAATAGCTATTTTTTGTTAGGGACATAGTGAAATACATAACAACTAAACACTGTATTTGATGGTTTGGTACCTACAATACCTAGAAACAGCAGGAGTAAGAGTTACTTCCTGGCATAAATTGTGCTTAGGAGAAATTGTGGAAGGATGTGCCTAGTAAGGAATAGTTGGAATCACTTAGAAAACTTCCTGCTACTATGTTTTTTTCCCTTTCCTTACCTTACCACTATCACCATTATTCTAGTTACAGTAGGCTGTAAGACTTTTCCCGTATGTTCTTTAATTCCTTACTAGCACTTTTCATTACTCGAGGCACCCCACAAGAATGAAGCTATGTTCTTGCTAAACAGCTGCCAGATTCTAGTGGAGGTGTTACCAATCATCTAAAACAAAACAAACAAACAAAAGAAAAGGAAAGAAAAAAAGAGGGAAAATGGAAAGGTTCGAGCTGAAGTTATTTTTAAAAATCTGAAAAGCATTGCATTTCCAGTAACTAACTTCTTTTGTTTCATTAATTTAATTCTCTTGCTTTCCTTTAAACAACACCTGCACAACTTGCCTCCTCCACCTATTTCTATTCTCTGGGAAAATTAATGAAACCCGAAAATTCACTCTAATATTCTGTTAAAGCTGTTAATTATCAGCAGGAGATCTGCACAGATACATAATGAGCTGAGAGACATCATAAATACATACTCAATCCAGGTATTCATAAATATTGATATTCATTGGAGAACTAAAAATGTAAAGAAAGTACAATTTTAATGTAGAAACTTTTCTTCACTGGGGAGCCATGCTCTTTTTCCTTTTATTCAATCATCATCTGTTTTCCTTCTTACTACTGCACAATACAGTGAGCAGAGTAGACATGAATTTGCCAGCCTCCAACAGATATGTGTTAGTTTAAGCCAGATCTCTGAGCTCAAAAGCTCAACAAATACTTAATTTGAGTTGGAAGTAAAAAATAAACTTTAACAATAAATTGAAAGTAAGGGGAATGACAGAGGATGGGAGAAAAGGGAACAAAAATACAAGATATGGGTATAAGGTAAGGGGTATTACAGAGAATAGGGGAAAAGGGAACAAAATACAAAATGAAAAAATTACAACCCATATATGGGAGTGGATGAAAGTTGAATCCAAGTGGTGAAGTTGGAAATTAGTGGTAGATGCAGATGGATGCTGGTGGGATGTAGCCATTTAGAGTTCCAAGCGTGGCTGCTCTCCCCATGTGTTTGTTGGAGAGCACATGGTGAAATAGCAGCAGCAGGGAAGCAGGATGCTGGGCTGGTGAGGAGGCAGAGGCCAAGAGAAAGAAACAGGAAGTTCATCCCCCCTTTATAGGGGTCTCCTCAGGAAGTGGGAGGGGGCTAAACACGACACCTAGGAGCAGGTCAGACCACTCCCAGGGAGGAGTCAGGATATAGTTCCAGGTAAACCGTCAGTGACCTGCTACACCACTTAATCTATGGGTCTATGGGGCCAGATAGGTTGCACCCAAGAATAATAAAAGCTGGCTGATGTACTCACCAAACCTCTTTCTAACATTTACCAGTAGTCTTGCATATCTGAGGAGGTTCCAGTGGACTGGAGGGTAGCAAATATGACTCCCATCTATAAGAAAGGCCAAAGGGAATGGGAATGACAGGGCCTGTCAGTTTGACCTCAGTGCCAGGGAAGGTTATGGGGAAGATCATCTTGAGTGCCATTATGCACCTCTTAGAACTGAAATTGGCAGAAGAAGAGAACAAGAAGGGCTTCTTCAAATTTATCAGTAGTAAGAGGAGAAACAGGGAAAGCATGGGCACACTATTGAATGAGATGGTAGCCCTGATAACTGAGTATGCAGAGAAGGCAGAGTTGCAAAATACCTTCTTTCAGTCTTTACTCCTAAGACAAGTTCCTGTGAAACCCAGACCCTGGATGAAGGAGAGGAAACCTGGAGGAGGGAAGAGTGTCCACTAGTTAAGACTGGGTTAGGGACTGACTAAGAAATATACACAAGTCCATGGGCCCTGATGGGATATACTTGAGAGTGTTTAGAGAAATGGATGATGTTGACACTCTAGTAGTCTCCATCATTTTTGCAAAATCATGGCAAACAGAAGTGGTGTGTGAGGACTGGAGGAAAGCCTCCAGTCACTGGAGGAATGTCACTCCAGTCTTCAAAAAGGGCAAGAAAGAAGTTCCAGGAAACTAAAGACCAGTCAGCCTCATGTCCATGTCTGGAAAAATGATTGAGTGGCTCTTTCTGTAGGTCATGTCTAGCCACATGGAAGAAAATAAGGTTATCAGGAATAGTCAGCATGGATTTACCAAGGGGAAATCATGCTTGACTACTATGATACCATTCTATGATATTGTAACTGAATGGGTAGATGCAGGGATAGTGGTAATGTAGTCTACCTTGACCTTAGCAAGGCTTTTGATACTGTCTCCCATAAGATCCTTGCGAGCAAGCCCAGGAAGTGTGGGATAGAAGAACAAACAGTGAGAAGGCTTAAGAACTGCTTACACAACAGAGTTCAAAGTGTGGTGGTCAATGGTGCCAAATTCAGCCAGAGAGAAGTAACTATTGGAGTCCCCCAGGGATCAGCGCTGGGTCTTGTCCTGTTCAACATCTTTACCAATGACATTAATGATGTCTTGCTTAGCAAGTTTGCTGTTGATGCATACAAGGCTGTCCTGTATCACATTATCTCCAAGTCTGTGTTGGTATTGAGGATTGCTCTAACCTCAATACAGAACTTTGCACTTCACCTTGCTGAACCTCACAAAATATGTACTATTTCATTAGTATTATTGTTATTGCTCTTGTTTCTTCTCTGTGGTTTTCTTATAAGCTCTCCTGATTTAAATGCACAAGGTTTTACTTTTTTTTCTGCCAATACTCTTTCCCGTCCCATAGTGGAGGGGAAATGGAGTGAGAGACAGTCTGTGTTGTGCTTAGTTGCCAACCAGATCTAAACCACAGCAGTTTATACCCATCCACAGTATTGGTTCTCTCATCTGAAACTAACTACAGCAGAAATGGAAAAGCTTCTTAGAAGGAAAGAAAGTATGATCAAAAGAAAAGAATAGTTTCTGCAAGAGGAACTGATACTTCAGCCCGGGAATATATGCCTAAAAGTTTATGAATAACATGCACAGAAAAAAAACCCAACCATAAACACCCCAAAATCAAACACAGAAAGGACAGCTCCTTTTGAGGGACATAGCACCTGTATGACACAGGCAAAAAATGGTTGTGCACACTAAATGGTTGTGCACACTAAACATTTACATTACTATTCAAGGATGCTTGTGAAATGTTAGAGGAGAAATATATATCAGATACCAGATACAGAACCTCTTTGTATTGGGAAATCCTGGAGTGAGAATAGCTCAAAATTGATGGGGTACTTGAGAGGTGATTTATAGACATGTGCACTGTTTATGCTCTTCTTGAGGCAGACATCTAGAAGATACTAGGCTAGTTAGACCTTTTTATGGCTTGTTTTTTTTTTTTTTCAAGGTGAG
>VWZI01018437.1:1197-15723 GCA_013396835.1 Psilopogon haemacephalus | reverse complement strand
TTTTTTTTTTTTTTTTTTTTTTTTTTTTTTTTCTTTCTCATGGTAAATGTTTGCCCCTTTAATCCTCAACTGCTCCAAGCCAGCCCAAATCCCTGGTGTTTTATTGCTGCACGGTGACAAGGGCTGACCTCTCCCTCTGCTCCTGCCACAAAGCCCTTTGTGTTTCCCATGTTGCTAGGAGGGAAGACAGGAAAGGGCCTCACCTTGTTAGCTTTCCCTTTGCCTCCTTCACGCCCCAAGCTGCTCAGCCTTTTACCCTCTGGCAGACTCTGGCAGGAGGGGATAGGTTTCAAGAAGGAATTTTAATCTGTGGTTAAACAGGAGGACAGAATGGACTGGGCAGGTTGGAAGCAGTCCCCCCTGTGAAAGTGCAATGATGCTGAGGCTGGGGAGGTTTAGATTGGGCATCAAGAAGAAGTTCTGCAGGGAGAGAGGTGTCAGGGACTAGAATGAGCTGCTCAGGGAGGTGGTGGAGTCCCCCAGCCTGGAGGTGTTTCAGGGTGGTTTGGATGTGGTGCTTAGGGAGATGGTTTAAGGTGGATCTTGCAGAGCAGGGTTCTAGGCTGGGCTTGGTGATCCTGAGGGGCTTTGCCAGCCTGGATGCTGCTGTGATTGTAGAATCACAGAATCATAGAATCAGTCAGGGTTGGAAGGACAAGGAGCAGCCAGTTCCAACCCCCCTGCCATGCCCAGGGACACCCTACCCTAGAGCAGGCTGCCCACAGCCTCTGCCAGCCTGGCCCCAAACACCTCCAGGGATCTGGCCCCAAACACCTNGCAAGGGCACACTGCTGGGCTGCAATGCACTCTGCCAGCTGCAAGGGCACACTGCTGGGCTGCAATGCACTCTGCCAGCTGCAAGTGCACACTGCTGGGCTGCAATGCACTCTGCCAGCTGCAAGGGCACACTGCTGGGCTGCAATGCACTCTGCCAGCTGCAAGTGCACACTGCTGGGCTGCAATGCACTCTGCCAGCTGCAAGTGCACATTGCTGGGCTGCAATGCACTCTGCCAGCTGCAAGTGCACACTGCCTTCTTTCTGGGGAGGGTTGGAACTGAATGATCTTGCAGGTCCCTTCCAACCCAGCCCCAATGATTAATGCTAAGGTTGCTTTTGGAGGCTTCCCTTGTTCTCAACTTGCTGAGCAAACTTCAGCCCAATAAATCTCAGGTTTTTATCCCCCCCACCCCCCCACCTCTGGTTTTCAATCCAAACACTTCAATCATAACCCTTGCCCCAAACCCACCTCTTGCACACAAAGGCTTAGCCGTGGGGTGAGTTGGTGTCCTCCTGGGAGTTGGAAGTGGAGGTCACAACCACACAGCCAACCTGGGTTGGTTTTTTGTTGGTTTTTTGTTTTTTGTGGTGTTGTTGTGTGTGTGTGTTGCTATAAATCAACTCATTGGGTCCTCACCTGTCTTACCCAGATACCAACAGCTCCTTAAACTCAGCAGGGCTTTAAGGTGTGGCAGCTGCTCAGCTCACACAGCAACATGCTTTATATTCCCTGAGCTACCTCCACAACATTTGGAATCTGCTGCTCTGCAAAGGAGCCTGAGGCCAGCTGGGGCTGGGGCGAGTAGGCTGAAGGCAGCAGCATGAGTTGGAGGCTTTGCTGTGGGCAGTGCCTGGTACAGAAGCTGCTCCTGGCCATGGTGCTTTGTTTCAGCCCCTGTGCCACAGGTAGGATGCAGCTTGGGGGTGGGGGATTGATGGGGAGGGATAATGAGGGAAGGGCTTGAGAAAGGAGCTGGTGGATGCTTGGTTCTGTGCCAGGTCTCTTTCTGACTGTACTTTAGCTTGGGCTAAATAGGAACCAGAAGGCATGGAGGGGGCTCTGCTTGCCCCTTTGCTGTCACCCTGGCTGGGAGGATAGAACAGAATCAGCATGGCTGGGAGGAAAGAATAGAATCAGGCAGGCTGGGAGGATAGAACAGAATCAGCCAGGCTGGAAGAGACCTCCAAGCTTATCCAGCCCAACCTATCCCTCAGCCCTATCCAATCAACCAGACCATGGCACTAAGTGCCCCATCCAAGCTTGGACACCTCCAGGGATGGGGACTCCACCACCTCCCTGGGCAGCCCATTCCAATGCCAATCACTCTCTCTGCCAACAACTTCCCCCTAACATCCAGCCTGAACCTGCCCTGGCACAGCTTGAGGCTGGAAGCAAGGGAGGAAGCCTACAAACCACCTGAAGAGGCCTCCAGGACTGTTAGGTGATGGTTTGGGGCTCCTCACCACAAGAAAGGCATTGAGGGGGTGGAGCAGATCCAGGGAAGGGCAATGAAGCTGGGGAAGGGTCTGGAGGAACAGAGCTGGGGAGGAGCAGCTGAAAGTGTGCACCTGGGGAAGAGGAGGCTGAGGGCAGAGCTCATTGCTCTCTGCAGCTCCCTGAGAGGAGGCTGGAGGCAGGTGAGAGTTGGTCTCTTCTCTCTAGCCTCAGGTGACAGAAAGAGAGGAAATGGCCTGAAATTGTGCCAGGGGAGGGTTAGGTTGGAGATGAGGGAAAAATTGTGCCCTGCCTGCACCTTAGGGGCAAATAATGTTCCAGGAAACGTTTTTCTTTTTTGCTACCCTCTGGCTCCTGTTGGAATCAGGGAATGGCAGAGCAGTGTGAGGCTGGGAAAGCCCTCAGAGATCATCCAGTCCAAGCCAGCAACCCAGATAAGAAGCCAAGCTCAGACCTGGTGGGAAGGGAGGGCTTAAAATAGGGAGGCTAAATAACTAAAGAGAGCAAAAATCTCGTGCTCAGAAGGTCTGTTGTGTGCCACTCTGGCTAAGCACTGATCCCTGTGCCCTCAGCAGGTGCAAGCAGCCTGGTGCAGAGCAGCAAGGAGCTGGTGGCAGCAGCGGGGATGAGGCTGCAGGAGGCTGAAGCTGCGGTGCGGGGACCTGCGGCAGCAGCTCTGGAGGAGGACCACGGCCAGGGGGTGGGTGGAAGAGCAGCCCCAGCAGGCAGAGCTTTGCTCAGGCCACCCCTCCTCGGGCAAGGTGCTGCAGATGAAGCCAGCCCCCAACCTGCCAAGCCCACACTGGGGACCACAGAGCCCTTGACCCACATCCCGAAGCCCAGCAGGACGCCGAGGGCAGAAACTTTGCTGCTGCCCAGCAAGGAGGATGCAGGAGGGACCTCTCCACAGGCTTCCCTCCAGACAGCCCCCAGCAGGGAAGGTGACTCTGCCCCTCCAGCCCCAGACATCTCCTCAAGAGCAGACTCAAGTCTCCAGCACACAGCTGCAAGCAGCAGCAGCAGGCAGGAGCCTTCCACAGATACCATCCTGGCTCGGGTGGGTGTTGTGGTGCCCAACGTGGTGGGCATTGTGCTTCCAGCTGGCAGAAGCAGCCCACAGAAGCCTTCCATGGTTGCCATCCAGGCTGGGGTGGATGTTGTGGTGCCCAATGTGGAGGGCATTGTGCTTCCAGGAGACAGCAGAAGCCCACAGAAGCCTTCTGCAGCTGCCATCCAGGCTTGGGTAGATGTCATGGTGCCTGGTGTGGAGGGCACTGTGCCTCCAGCACACAGCAGCAGCCCACAGAAGCCTTCCACAGCTGCCATCCAGGCTGGGGTGGGTGTCATGGTGCCTGGTGTGGAGGGCACTGTGCCTCCAGCAGACAGAAGGAGCACAGAGGAACCTTCCACAGCTGTCATCCAGGCTGGGGTAGATGTCATGGTGCCTGGTTTGGAGGGCATTGTCCCTCCAGAACACAGCAGCAGCACACAGAAGCCTTCCACAGCTGCCATCCAGGCTGGGGTAGATGTTGTGGTGCCCAACGTGGGAGACATTGGAGGGGCTGAAGGGAACCATTCAAGTCTTGGCCCCCAGGGACTGCCCAACCTCACTGCCTCTGCTGGGCCAGACCCCACCACAGCCTCCATGGGCAGCAGCCCTGCAGGTAAGAGCTCTCCCAGCTTTATTGGCATTCAGCTCTTGCTCCTCTCTCCTTTGGTAGTTTGAAGCAGCTCATTTTGGGGGTGAGATCACCTCCCAGCCACAGAATCAGAGAGCTTGGTGAGGTTGGAAGAGAGCTCTGAGGTCCTCCAGCCCAACTGCTCCCCCAGAGCTCACTGCTGCTAAACCACATCCCTGTGGCTTTGGAACACCTCCAGGCATGGGCACTCCACCACCCCTCTGTGCCAGTGCCTGAGAACCCTTGCTGGGAAGAAATCTCTTCCTAACATCCAGCCTGAACCTCCCCTGGCACAACTTGAGGCCCTTTCCTCTTGTCCTTGGTGGGAGCAGAGATGTTTTCTTTCCTCCCCCAGTGTTATCTGAGCAGCTGTGGCTATGGGAACTGGAGTTGCTTGGTCTGGAGAAGAGGAGGCTGAGGGGAGACCTCACTGCTGTCTACAGCTGCCTGGAAGCAGGTTGGAGTGAGGAGGGGGTTGGGCTCTTCTCCCTAGTATCAAGGAGGAAATGGCCTCAAGTTGTGCCAGGGGAGGGTTAGATTGGAGATGAGGAGATCACAAAGATGATCAGAGGGCTGCAGGACCTCTGCTATGGGGACAGGGTGAGAGGGGTTGGGGCTGCTCAGCCTGGAGAGGAGAAGACTTTGGAGTATCAGGTGATAGGAGGAGTGGAAATGGCCACAAATTGCACCAGGGGGAGGTTAGGTTGGAGATGAGGAAGAATTCCTTTGCTGCAAGAGTGGTCAGGGATTGGCAGAGGCTGCCCAGGGAGGTGGTGGAGTGCCCATCCCTGGAGGTGTTCAAGAAACCTGTGGCCATGGCACTTGGGGCCATGGTTTGGTGGCCGTGGTGAGGTTGGGTTGCTGGTTGGACTGGATGCTCTTAAAAGGCCTTCTCCAGCCATCACAATTCCATGGCTCCATGGACACTGCACCACCTCCTGATAGTGCTTTAAGCAGTAGCCTGTGCCAGAGCTGGGGTTTGGGTGTAGGAGAAGCTTGGCCAAGGAGCTGTCGGAGGAGGAGATGTGCTCAGACGACAAAGCCTCTCAAACAGTGCCCTAATCCAGGAGCAAACGAGGATGAAAGAGTCGGGGAAGAAAGGGGAAAGCTGCTTCCTTCCACAGCCCTGTCCTGCTTGGGCCTCCCAAATGCAGTTCTCCAGCAGCACCAGCAGAAGGAAGTGTTCGGTTACAAACCCGACTGGTAGAACCTGATCCATCCAGCGCAGCTTGCTCTGCTGGGGGCTGCTTGACTCCAGGCAGCCAAAGGATGAGCTTCACCATGAGCTGCTTCACCAAGAACAGCTTCAATCAGGTTGCTCTGCTGAGGGGTTTGTTAAGGCAGCCAAAGAATGAGCTTCACCATGAGCAGCTTCAATCATAGGTTGCTCTGCTGAGGTTTTGTTAACTCAAGGCAGCCAAAGAATGAGTTTCACCATGAGCTGCTTCACCATGAGTTGGTCTTCTGAGAGTTTGTTAACTCAAGGCAGACAGGGAATGAGCTTCACCATGAGCAGATTCAATCAGGTTGCTCTGCTGAGGTTTTGGTAACTCAAGGCAGGCAAAGAATGAGTTTCACCATGAGCTGCTTCAATCATAGGTTGCTCTGCTGAGGTTTTGGTTAACTCAAGGCAGGCAAAGGATGAGCTTCACCGTGAGCTGCTTCACCATGAGCAGCTTCACAGGTTGCTCTGCTGAGGGGTTTGTTAAGGCAGGCGAAGAATGAGCCTCACCATGAGCTGCTTCACCATGAGTTGGTCTTCTGAGAGTTTGTTAACTCAAGGCAGACAGGGAATGAGCTTCACCATGAGCAGCTTCAATCAAGTTGCTCTGCTTAGGGGTTTAAGGCAGCCAGAGAATGAGCTTCACCATGAGCAGCTTCAATCAGGTTGCTCTGCTGAGAGTTTAACTCAAGGCAGCCAAAGAATGAGCATCACCATGAGCAGCTTCAATCAAGTTGCTCTGCTGAGGGTTTGTTAACTCAAGGCAGGCAAAGAATGAGCTTCACCATGAGCTGCTTCAACCACAGGTTGGTCTGCTGAGAGTTTGCTAACTCAAGGCAGCCAGAGAATGAGTTTCATCATAAGCAGCTTCAATCACAGGTTGCTCTGCTGAGGGTTAGTTAACTCAAAGCAGGCAAAGAATGAGCTTCACCATGAGCAGGTTCACCATGAGCAGGTTCACAGGTTGCTCTGCTAGGGGTTTGTTAAGGGAGCCAGAGAATGAGCTTCACCATGAGCAGGTTCACCATGAGCAGTTTCAATCAGGTTGCTCTGCTGAGAGTTGGTTAACTCAAGGCAGGCAAAGAATGAGCTTCACCATGAGCAGCTTCACAGGTTGCTCTGCTAGGGGTTTGTTAAGGCAGCCAGAGAATGAGCTTCATCATGAGCATCTTCAATCACAGGTTGGTCTGCTGAGGGTTTAAGGCAGCCAAAGAATGAGCTGCTTCACTATGAGCTGCTTCACTATGAGCTACTTTCCAAGCTGCTTCCAGAAGCCCTCCTGATTGCCTGCTCAGGTTTCCTTCTGCCACACCAGCAGAAGGACTCCTGTTTGAGAACTGAAGGGAGCCTGTTCCTGGTTGAACTTAAGAGGTGTTAAAAAAAAAAAAAATTAAAAAAAAGGAAGTGATCAGCAGGCAGAGTCAGCAAGAGGCATTCTGAAGGTGCTGCATTCCTTCTGAACCAGTCAGGCCTTTCTCTTCACTTTCATTTACAGCTCCAAGGCAAGGAGTGTACTCAGGGAGGTGCTCCTGGCAGGGAGGTGCAAACCACCTGAGTGCTGCTTCAAGGCAAATAATGTTGGGTTAGGTGAAAGGTGCTGGAGAGACAGCAGGAGAACACCACTGGTGCTGCTTTAAAGGGTCTCATCCTGCAGAGCAAGCAACTGCCTTTGTCTCATAGCAGCCAAGAATGGCTCAGGTTGGAAGGGACCTCAGAGACCATCAGCTCCAACCTTCCCACCATGGGCAGGGACACCTCTCAACTATGCTACTCTGGAAGGGGATGTTCAGGGAGCTGGTGGAAGCCTCATCCCTGGGGGTGTTTGCAGCCAGGCTGGATGAGGCTGTGGCCAGGCTGGTCTAGTGTGAGGTGTCCCTGGGCATGGCAGGGGGCTTGGGACTGGCTGCTCCTTTGTGGTCCCTTCCAACCCTGACTGATTCTGTGATTCTCCTCTAACTTTTAAAACCTCTTCAGGCATAAAGATGCAGGCAAAGAAGATCACCATGAGGGTGGTGAGAGCCTGGAAGTGGTTGTCCAGGGAGCTGGTGGAAGCCTCATCCCTGGAGATGCTTAAGGCCAGGCTGGATGAGGCTCTGGCCAGGCTGATCTAGTGTGAGGTGTCCCTGGGCATGGCAGGGAGGTTGGGACTGGCTGCTCCTTTGTGGTCCCTTCCAACCCTGACTGATTCTATGACTCTGTGATCCTGTCCAAGACAGTGTCTAGCCAAGCAGAAGCCAATTATGAGTGACAAATAGCTTGTCCCCTGCTGACACTTGAGGAAAGGTCAAGGATGTGCATTCAACTTACCTAACTGCTTGCACAACCGGGCAAGGACCTGCTCACGTCAGTCCCTTGGACCATGACATCTGTGCTTGATGCAACTGCAGAAGCACTGGGAGGAACTGCTCATCTCTGGTGTCCAAGCAGTGCTCACCAACCCATCAAGAGTCTCTCTCTCTCTCTCTCTCACACATAAACAAATGGAAATTGCATTTTTACAGTGAGATGATGTTCATGGGAACCCATCCAGGGCTTGTAGGAACCATCTCAGGTAGTTGTTGAGGTAAGGATAGGAGGAGTTGGAAAGGACCTCCAGAGGTCACTGAGTCCAATGCTCCCTGCTAAAGCAGATTCACCCAGGGCAGGTGGCACAGGAGTGACCACAGGCGTGGAGACTCCACCACCTCTCTGGGGAGCCTGTTCCAGTGCTCCACCACCCACAAAGTAAAGAAGCTTCTCATGTTTGGATGGAACTTCTGCATTCCAGCTTGTCCCCATCACTTAGAATCAGTCAGGGTTGGAAGGGACCACAAGGAGCAGCCAGTTCCAACACCCCTGCCATGCCCAGGGACGTCCTACTCTAGAGCAGGCTGCCCACAGCCTCATCCAGCCTGGCCAAAAACACCTCCAGGGATGAGGCTTCCACCACCTCCCTGGGCAACCCATTCCAGGCTCTCACCACCCTCATGCTGAACAACTTCTTCCTAACATCCAGGTTGAATCTCCCCACCTCCAGCTTTGTTCCATCCCCCCAGCCCTGTCACCCCCTGCCAGCCTCAAAAGTCCCTCCCCAGCTTTCTTGTAGCCCACTTCAGATCCTTCAAGGCCACAATAAGTTCACTCTGGAGCCTTCTCTCCAGACGGAGGAGTCTCTCCCTCAGTCTGTGCTCACAGCAGAGCAGCTCCTTCACTCTGTTCATCCTCCTGGCCCTTCTCTGGACACCTTCCAGCACCTCAATGTCCCTCTTGTCCCAGGGGCTCCAGAACTGGATGCAGGACTCCAGGTGGGGTCTCAGTAGAGTGCAGCAGGGGGGCAGGATCCCTTCCCTGACTCTGCTGCCCACACTGCTCCTGCTGCAGCCCAGGCTCTGGCTGCTCTCTGGGCTGCAGGAGCTCACTGCTGCCTCACATTGAGTTTCTTGCCCACCAGCACCACAGGTCTCCTGCTTTGGAGACCCTCTTGAGCTGGATGCAGTATTCTAGGTGGGGTCTCAACAGTGTGGAGCAGAGGGGCAGGATCCCTTCCCTCACTCTGCTGCCCTCACTGCTCCTGCTGCAGCCCAGGCTCTGGCTGCTCTCTGGGCTGCAGGAGCTCACTGCTGCCTCACGTTGAGTGTCTTGCCCACCAGCACCACAGTCTCCTGCTTTGGAGACCTTCTTGAGCTGGAGGGTCCACTCCAGGTGGACTTCTTGTCCTGTCACTGGGCACCACTGAGCAGAGCCTGCTCCCATCCTCCTGACGCCCACCCTTGGAGCATCGATGGGCGCTGGGGAGGTTCCCTCTCAGCCTGCTCTTCTCCAGGCTGGAAAGCCCCAACCATAAAGGCAGCTCCCACCCCAACCCCTCTCTTGCTTTCTGTTCTGTGCCCACCCTGAACTGACATAGCTGAGAGATGAATGTGTGCTCGTGGCCTTCGGGAGGGTGTAGACCTGTCCCCATTCCTGCTCAGATTAACTCGTGTTGACCTTTTCGAGCAGCAGGTTTCTTATTTACCTTACCTAGAGGGGAAGTACCCTTATTCTAATTTTAAAAACCCTTGGCTGCGAGGGACGAGCAGGTGTGGTCACTCCCCAGAGCCTCCACAAAGTGCTCGGCATTATGCAAGGTGCTTTAGCTTAAAGAACATTTCCACCTCCCCCCTCCTCCTGGGCCATCAGACTCATCCTCCTCAGGCGGCTGCCAGAGCCTCCGACGAGCCCAGCAGGGCACTTGAAGGGGGTTTTGAACTCAGCTGAGAGCAAATCAGACGCTCAGAAGGGCAAAAAGGATGGACTGGACCACGAATTTAGCTCCGTGCAAGCAGAGGTTGATGCTCGTTGCCTTAGTGCTGTGCTGCTTTGCAGGTGAGTTGAGTTTGTTTCCTGCTCTGCTGATCTGCTCCTGTGAGGGTGGCCGAGGCTGGCTCCAGCCTCCTGCGACCCAACAACCTGGAGGAGAGGGCAGAGTGGACCCGCAGGAATGTTTGCTGGGCTGAGAGGTGTGGGCAGGCTGCGGCGCTGGGCAAAGGGGAACTGGACAAGGGTTGAGCAAGTGGAGGGTCCTGCACCTGGACAGGAGCAAGTGGAGGGTCCTGCACCTGGACAGGAGCAAGTGGAGGGTCCTGAACGAGGGGAGGAGCAAGTGGAGGGTCCTGCACTTGAGGAGGAGCAAGTGGAGGGTCCTGAACCTGGAGAGGAGCAAGTGGAGGGTCCAGCACCTGGGGAGGAGCAAGTGGAGGGTCCTGCACCTGGGGAGGAGCAAGTGGAGGGTCCTGCACCTGGGGAGGAGCAAGTGGAGGGTCCTGAACCAGGGGAGGAGCAAGTGGAGGGTCCAGCATCTAGGGAGGATCAAGCCCCTGCCCCAGGACAGATTAGGGGTTGGAAAGCAGCTCCTTGGAGTCCTGGTGGGGACAATAAGCTTTTAGGCTATCAGGGAGTGCTGCTGAAACCCTGCAGCAAGCTGCCCAGAAAGGTTGTGGAGCCTTCTCTGGGGACTTTCAAGCCCCACCTGAATGTGCTCCTGTGTGACCTGTCCTGGGTGACCCTGCTCTGGCAGGAGGGTTGGACAGGATGAGACCACATCTACGTGTGGTGAGACCCTCACAGCTGCAGTGCCTCTTGCCCCTGAGCTTCCAAGGCTGTGCTGCAAGCATTGGCATTGCCCTTGCCTGGTACTTGGAGTCCTCTGTGACCTTCCAAGCCTTCTCCCACACCAAAGTGCTGCAGCCTCACTTGAACCACTTTGCAATCTAAGACAACAACCAAGATAAAGGAGCAGGGAAGGGGCAGGGAATGATTTTCTGTGTGTGAAGGACAGAGCTGTGCTTTGCCTAGCACTGGGTCCCAGCTTCCAAAGCATGCCAGGGAGGATGTTTGCTTGCTCACTCCTCTGTACACAGCATTGTGGCAGCTGAGCCTCCCTTGTCAGGGGGTGGCTCACAGCCAAGTGGCCTTGGGTGGGTGAGCAGCTCAGCTCTGCTGGCAGCATGGGTAGAGCATCAGAAGAGCAACCAAACTGGGGAAGGGGCTGGAGAGCAGGGATGGGGATGGGGGGGAGCTGGGGGTGTTGGGCATGGAGAAGAGGAGGCTGAGGGGGGACCTCACTGCTCTCCACAGCTTACTGAGAGGAGGAGAGCATCAGAAGGGCAACCAAGATGGGGAAGGGGCTGGAGAGCAGGGATGGGGATGGGGGGGAGCTGGGGGTGTTGGGCATGGAGAAGAGGAGGCTGAGGGGGGACCTCACTGCTCTCCACAGCTTACTGAGAGGAGGAGAGCATCAGAAGGGCAACCAAGATGGGGAAGGGGCTGGAGAGCAGGGATGGGGATGGGGGGGAGCTGGGGGTGTTGGGCATGGAGAAGAGGAGGCTGAGGGGGGACCTCACTGCTCTCCACAGCTTACTGAGAGGAGGAGAGCATCAGAAGGGNTGAGAGGAGGCTGCATTCAGGTGCAGGTTGGGCTCTGCTGCCTGGTATCAGATGACAGAACTAGAGGAAATGGCCTGAAATAGCACCAGGGGAGGGTTAGCTTGGAGATGAGGAAAGATTCCTTCACTATAAGCGTGCTCAGGGATTGGAACAGGCTGCCCAGGGGGTGTTTAAGTGTCTTGTAGATGTGGTGCTGAAGGATATGGCTTAGACAAGGACTGGTCAGGGTTAGGCTCATGATTGGACTTAGAACCATAGAACGGTTTAGGCTGGAAGGGACCTCAAGGCTCATCCAGTTCCAACCCCCTGCCATAGGCAGGGACACCTCCCACCAGCCCAGCTTGCTCAGGGCTTTATCCAGCCTAGTCTGGAGCACCTCCAGGGAGGGAGCAGCCACAACCTTCCTGGGCAACCTATTCCAGTGTTTGATGATCTTAGAGGTCTTCTCCAAAGCAGGAGACCTGTGGTTCTGAGAGCAAAGGAACATTGGGCTCAGATGCTGGCCTGAGATAGATTCATGGAATCATCTGGCTGGATGTGGCTCTGAGCAATCTGGTCTAGTGGAAGGCTACAAAAAAGCTGGGGAGGGACTTGTTAGGCTCTCAGGGAGTGACAGGACTGGGGGGAATGGAGCAAAGCTGGAGGTGGGGAGATTCAGACTGGAGGTGAGGAGGAAGATGTTCAGCATGAGAGTGGTGAGAGGCTGGAATGGGTTGCCCAGGGAGGTGGTTGAGGCTCCTGCCCTGCAGACATTCAAGATGATGCTTGATGGGGCCCTGGGTGACCTGGGCTGGTGGGGATGTCCTTGCTGACTGCAGGGGGGCAGGACTGGATGAGCTCTGGAGGTCCCTTCTGGCCTGGACCATTCTGTGATTCTGTGATGCTGATTCTGTGACTCTGTCATTCTGTGATTCTCTCATTCTATGACTCTGTGACTCTGTGGTGATTCTTTGATTCTGTGATTCTGATTCTTTGATTCTGTGATTCTCGTCCTGTGATTCTGGTCCTGTGATTCTGTGATTCTGGTCCTGTGATTCTGTGATTCTGGTCCTGTGATTCTGTGATTCTGATTCTGTGATTCTGTGATTCTGATTCTTTGATTCTGTGATTCTGATCCTGTGATTCTTTGATTCTATTATTCTGGTCCTGTGATTCTTTGATTCTGGTCCTGTGATTCTGTGATTCTGGTCCTGTGATTCTTTGATTCTGGTCCTGTGATTCTGTGATTCTGTGATTCTTTGATTCTGTGATTCTTTGATTCTGTGATTCTGATTCTTTGATTCTGTGATTCTGATCCTGTGATTCTTTGATTCTATTATTCTGGTCCTGTGATTCTTTGATTCTGTGATTCTTTGATTCTGTGATTCTTTGATTCTGTGATTCTTTGATTCTGTGATTCTTTGATTCTGTGATTCTTTGATTCTGTGATTCTTTGATTCTGTGATTCTTTGATTCTGTGATTCTTTGATTCTGTGATTCTTTGATTCTGTGATTCTTTGATTCTGTGATTCTTTGATTCTGTGATTCTTTGATTCTGTGATTCTTTGATTCTGTGATTCTTTGATTCTGTGATTCTTTGATTCTGTGATTCTTTGATTCTGTGATTCTTTGATTCTGTGATTCTTTGATTCTGTGATTCTTTGATTCTGTGATTCTTTGATTCTGTGATTCTTTGATTCTGTGATTCTTTGATTCTGTGATTCTTTGATTCTGTGATTCTTTGATTCTGTGATTCTTTGATTCTGTGATTCTTTGATTCTGTGATTCTTTGATTCTGTGATTCTTTGATTCTGTGATTCTTTGATTCTGTGATTCTTTGATTCTGTGATTCTTTGATTCTGTGATTCTTTGATTCTGTGATTCTTTGATTCTGTGATTCTTTGATTCTGTGATTCTTTGATTCTGTGATTCTTTGATTCTGTGATTCTTTGATTCTGTGATTCTTTGATTCTGTGATTCTTTGATTCTGTGATTCTTTGATTCTGTGATTCTTTGATTCTGTGATTCTTTGATTCTGTGATTCTTTGATTCTGTGATTCTTTGATTCTGTGATTCTTTGATTCTGTGATTCTGTAATTCTGATTCCATGATGCTGATTCTGTCATTCTGTAAATCTTTGATTCTATGATTTTATGATTCTGACTCTGTGATTCTTTGATTCTGCAGTTCTTTGATGCTCTGATCCTGTGGCTCTGGGATGTTCTGACTCTGTGATTCTCTGATTCCCTGCCTCTGTGGTCCTGTTGGTGCCAAGCACAGGTGTTACCTAAGCAGGTTGGCATGCCTTGAGCAGAAGACAATCTTTGGAGGTGACACAACCAGCCTGACAGGGGAGAGACCTTGGGGTGTGATTGCTGAGAGGGATGAATAATAGAATGGGCCCCTCCTGTGAAACAGAGAGTGGAAATGATTTGGAACAGCTCACCTCAAGGGGAGAGAGGAATTCTTTGGGGCTGACACAGACACAGCTACTGTGATGACACTCAGGGTGTTAGGCATGGATGAGGAGCAGATTTCTCACCTCTTTGCCACAGAGGAATATTCAGTTTGCATACCTGCTGCTTACATAAAAAGCAAACAGAATAGATTTGGGCTTGGTAAGAGGGGTTGGGTGGGTTCGTGGTTTGTTTTCAGGACCCATTTGGGTTGCTGCTGCTCTTTGGAAAGCAGAGAAGGACAAACAGCACTTTACAGGAGAAATTCTTTCCCACTGAGGGTGGGGAGACACTGGCACAGGTTGCCCAGGGAGGTTGTGGATGCTCCCTGCCTGGTGTTGCCTGGGCTGGAGGAGGCTTTGAGCAACCTGGGCTGGTGGGAGGTGTCCCTGCCCATGGCTAAGGGGTTGGAACTGGATGATCCCTTCCAGCCCAAAGCCATAAGTCCTGTGAATCCATGGCTGAGCAGCAGTGGTAGGGTTGTAAGTTGTGGGTAAGGAGTTGGACCTGATGACCTCGAAGGTCTCTTCCAACCTCAACAGTTCTATAATTCGATGGTTCTAAATATTTTGGAGGACAAGGTTAGACCTCAAAGTCAATTTTATAGTAGGTGAAACTTGACCACCTCACAGCTTCAGCTTGGAGGGACACTCAAGTTCTACATTTCTTCTCTGGAGGTCTCTTTAGAGGGCTCTGGGCAGCCTGCTCTGGCTGAGGATGTGTCTGCTGACTGCAGGGGTGGGGTTGGACATGATGACCTTTGGAGGTCCCTTCCAAGCTCAACCATTCTGTGGTTGTATGACCTTAAGGTGGACCTGCTTGTGGATGCACAAAGAACCGTGGAAACTCCACTGGAATTCCCTCCAGGGGAAAGGTTGGAGTGGAAAAGTTGCAGTGGCCTCCTTCCATAGGGCAGATCCTGATCTGTAGGTGCTCCCTCATGTGGGTTCTTCTCTGGCAGATGAAGCAGGCTTAGAATCCAGGCTAAATTTACAAACAAGAGAGGAGAGAAGAAAGCTGAAAAAAAAAAAATTGAATTAGAGGAGGGGGGG
>VWZI01018436.1:0-11949 GCA_013396835.1 Psilopogon haemacephalus | reverse complement strand
TTATTAATAATATTAATAATATGCTATTATTGTTACTATTATTATTATATTATTACGGTGATGCCATGACACACGAAAAAGAAGAAGTAAAGAAACCTTAGATCTGTCAATCTAAAAGGAAAATCATTAACCTTACAGACTTACAAACAACTTATTCTAGCAAAATTCCTACAAACTTAACCACTTAGCATATTCTATTCTAATAATTACTCATCATATTCCATTACAAAAAACAGTCTTATCCATTAACTTTTAAATTCTACGATCTATTACAATTGAAAACTCACTTTAAAAAATATTATCAGGATTTGCATTTGCAAAGAAAGTAAAACAATCAACAGTAAAATACAAATTTGACACTACCACCTTAAAAAGTTACTCAACTCTTGCAAGGAAAAGGGAGGTAGGGAAGCAATGAAAACAAAGCTATGTTATCTCTATGAAGGAGAAACAGCAATCATGCGTGGCGGGGAAAGGCGGGGGGAACAGCGGCCGTTTGTGTCAGATCCAAAGGAGCTGCAGCCACGCGGGGGGAAGAAGGGGGGGAAGGAGAAGCGGCTGCTCCTAGTAGGCAGAGAAGGGAGAAAGAAAAAACCCTACAAAGACATAAAACAAGGCTTTTTACAAACTCAACAGGGAGGAGAACCCTCCAACAATTAGTTGTGTGATGCAGTCCGAGATGGGAGGTGCAGACTAGCACTTTGTCGCAGGACAGCTTCCTCTGCTTCTTGGACCTGGGACCGTCCCTCGGGATCTCCTGTGCTGCAGATACATGTGTGAGAGTAGCGTACCGAAGAGGGTATTCAAAGTGTTCATGGTGGCTATCTGCCATTTATCTTTGAAAATCACCAATGCTAAAGAAGTTTGCAACAGTTCCATCAGGGCTAGGATATTCACAGGTAGAAGCTCTTGACTGTTGAAAAATGTCGTTCACCACTAATTACAAAGTAACAAGTCCGTAAAACTTTCTCAGTCTGTTTCCAGGTTGTCTGATTTCAAAAGCATTTGCTGAGTCCTGAAACAGGCAGATTTACGATCTGCAGCCTCACAGGGCACAATAAATCCGCGTCCCATCCTAGCACTTAATTAGCAATTGTTTATCTGGCCTTAAGAATGCAAGTCATGAAAATGCCGCTTTTTAAAGGCAATCTGAGCTTTACATTCAAAACCTAGTAGCAAAATTCTTACAGTTCTTTTCTGCATTTTTTACTGCTTTCTTGCAGTATCTTCATAATAAAGTCTGAGATAAAGAGTCCAGTTTGTATCAGTCTTAGAGAGGATATAAACCTCATACTTCGTCCCCTTTCTTGGAAAGGATATGCGAGGAAGCTTCACAATGCACTTTTCTTCCCCATTCACCGAATTCTCGCCCTCTCGTCCCCTTGCTGAACCTTTAAAGCCTCAGTAGATGCAGCAATGGAGGGAATCTTCAGCTTCACCCATTTAAGGATGATCTTAAGGTCTTGCACAGGAATTTTCTTCCCTTGTTTGTTAAGAAGACTCTCCATTATTGCATAAACGTCCCCTCCTGTATGGGAGCTTTGATTCCCTATACCCAAGTTTCTCCGAGCTCACCTGCCAATCGCCGGGAGGTGACTGTGCGCGGGCACACTGCCTGCTTCCTTTCAGCGGAATCCTTTAGCTGTCAGAGACTTTGCAGCTGGATTGCCTTCTCCGAGACAATTCAAGCCGATATCACATTGGGGTCACCATTTACTGTGAACAAGGAGATGGGGAGACAGTTTGATACAAACTAATTCCACTTATTACATGCATTTGTTCATCTTATATATGCTTAGATATTCTAAAGAAGGCAGTGTGTAACTATTTTATTGGCTATTTACCCATCCGAATAGCTAAAGCTAATACAGTGATTGGCTTAACTAAAAATATGAAGTCACACATCTCTACTTGATACAAAATACATCTGCTTAACATCTAAAATATGTGAGTTCTTTGTTATACCTTCTTATCAGAGTTTTTACAACCTCTAGGTCATTTTGCTCCTGTCTCCCCCAGACACCTGCAATTACAGCCTATGTGTCATCCCTTAAACTCTCACTGTTTTTTCCACATTCTGTTTCCATTTATTATGGGTCTGTGTACCAACAATCAATAACTTATTTAACATCTAATTAATCTAATCTATTTTTTTCCTTCAGAAAAAAAAAATTAAAAATGTTTTTGTACCAGAGATTACAGGTAACTAGGTTAAATATAATAAATAAACCCCTGGAAGTACCTGCCTCTCCTATCTTACTGCGGAAGGAGATTACAAAGCTAGTTTAGGCAATTTGCCTAACTCCAAGTCTAAGGTACTTGAAGTGACAAAAAAAAAAAAAAATAGTATTCTAGTTGTGTATTATTTACAATGAACCTTTTTTTTTTTTGCCTTTTTCTCCCTCCTTCTAGGAGGTCACAACATGGATGGACATCTCAGCTGGTGCATGAGAATTTTTATCTTGATGCTGTAGATGTCTATACATAAGTAGAAAGATATACATAGAAACTAAAACCAGAATCCTGATCAGCGATTCTGTCAAGAATTAATTATTTGCTGCAAAAAGAATGGAAATAAACTGTGCATGACTCCCATGGTACACTGAAGAATGTTCAGCATGATTAGTCATTTCATATTGCTGTGAAAACCAAAAAAAATCAGAGGTTCCCTTTACAATGTTTTCCTTTACAGGAATATTGAGTATGAATGTGTTTTGATTCAGACTTTAGGTTTAAGTATACAATTAATTATTTTCTACAAAACTTACTGTTTTGAAGAAAGTAGTTTTTTACAAGATGTATGTGTAAATTGGCCCAGTTTCTCTTAAGAAAGCCACAGAGCTCTCCAGGAGGACCAGAAAGGTCCAGGAGGTGGACCCTGGATATCGTAATTTTGTTGTTCAATCCTATAATTCTGCTATCACTTTATAAGTGGGCAGCAAAGCCAGATCTTTGTCTTTTCCCTCTCTTCCTTTGTCTCTCTAGAGGGAGTCCTTATCTGGTAAACGATGTGGGAGTAACCCTGCCTGCAGCCTTCAAGGACACAGTGAATTTCTTGCTGAGCAATCAAGCCTTTTTGGGCCTGATGTGAGACAAAGGGTGGGGAGTTGAAAATGGTCATAGGGATTTTGTGGTTTAGTTTGCTCGACAGAAAGGTTTTGGAAGAGTTCTCATGTATCCTATATCTGTATTACATAATAAGGATTAATTTATTCTGTATTTTCTGGTATATCTTTCAATACAATTTTCTGTATTCCTCTCCAATTCAGTCATAGCATTTTTATTTTGCTTCCCTCAGGAGTCAAATATTTATTTCTGTCTGCTTTTTAAAAGTAATGTGTTTCCCTTAGCTGATTTTAATGTCAGTTTTTAATCTCTGTACTACTTTGTGTCATGAACAAAATGCATAATATGCAAAGTAAACCAAACACTGATGAGAAGGCAGATGGTAAATATTCAGTAGTGTTAAAATACACTACTTTCTTGTGTTTCAGTTCTAATTTTCAAATCTACCTGCATTTATTACTTTGAGACCAATTACAAAGTTGTAAATATGAAAAAGTTATTTGTGATGAATAAAAGGAAATAAATTTATACCCAGAAGAATTAACAATGAAACAAAGAAAGAATACACTGTTTTGAAATAAAATTCAACTAGCGCTTTATTTATTTATCACCTTACACCTACTAGAAAAAAAAACCAACAAAAAAACCCCCAAAAACCAGCTTCACAACTGACTCACCACAGGACATAATTGAATCCATCAGACAAGGTGGTGGTACTTTTGAGAAAAGATATTTGAGAAAAAAAAAAATTCTGGACACAGAGAAGAGGGGGAAAAGTGAGATGATGATCAAAACATACTGAGAACTTATCACCTACAGAAGGCAATTTCATTGTTCTTCCACTAAGTGACCTCTTTCTCAATGTATTCATTTTTATAAGCCACTGCTAACTAAATCACAAAATTAATGGCTAATGGTAAATGTATTTTTTATAATTAAGATTTGCCATATCTCTTCAGTAATTTACTTTATGGTGCTATTAATATGTTTTCTGACAGTTAAAGAATAACAGATTTTGTCACTGAACGGAAAAAAGTGCTGGGGATTGAAGGAAGAGCTAAAACTTCTGACAGTTCTCTTGCTGAAAGATTGTATTCCAACACAAGGACTTGTAACTTCAGAAGATGTTTTAGCTTAAAATCAGGAGTATCCTGACATGCAGTATCACAAACTTAGTATGAGATTCAATTCCAATATCTTTATATATATTAACATGCTTGTCCAACAAGAAGTTTAATAAATGTCATTAGAGAAAAAAACATTTGCATTTAATGTTATAGGCACAACAAGACTCACGACTATACCAAAAACTCTACACTTATCTGGAAAGAAAGTTTGATACATCTGTCACTTGAATTACGGAATGACAGCATATGATTCAGCTGATCTAGCTGCATTATACAATCTGTATTTTTCCATTTATATTTATTTTCCATAATTAATAAATATGCTTGTGAGAAAGCACATAAAATTACATATAATTCAACTTTCTAAATATAGGATTTGAGTATAAAATATTTCTTTTAACCTAGATTGTAAGCTTATTTATGACTGTCCAGCTTGCTTGGTGACCTGTTTTCTTTTTTTTCTCTTATTCTTTCCCTTCTTTATCACAGAATTAACAATGTTGGAAAAGACCCTCAAGATCATCAAGTCCAATCTGTTACCTAACACTATTTAATCAACTAAACTGCGCCACATCCAGGTTTTTTTTAAAATATTTGATCAAAGAATCCAAGGTTCCACTGATGACACCAGTCCTTGAGCCATCTATTGATAATATGGGTCTGTCTGTTCTTTTTGGTATTGTCACGGGAATGAGTTAACGAAACACAGTATCCCGTGGAAGGAGGGGGTCTTGGCACCCCCCTCACCGGTTCTTTGGGTTTCGATGGGCAGAAAAAGACACGAATATCGCTTAAACGTCAGGTATAAACGTTTAACAACCAGGACAGGGGAAAACAGAGAGCTTACACGCGAGACAAATCCCGATCGCGCCTATGAGCATCCGCGGAAACGCAAGGCAAAGGGGGGAAACACGCCCCTTCCCGAACCGAGGGGGGGAAAACCGCGGAAGGAGGGAGACCGATTTAAGGAAAACAGAAGGAGGGATTAGAAATAGGGAGAAAGGGTCAGCCTTGCCGCCTAGGAGAGCTGCGAGTTGCCTGCTGCCTGCTGCCGTGCACGTGGCTGGGGCTTCTCCCAGTTGCTGCGTGGGTGGCGGTGAACGAACGAGAGCAGGAAGAAGAACCAGAAAAATGGCTGCTGACCCGTTTAAGTACCCTGCAGGGCGAACGAAGCTGTCCATCAGGCGTCCAACATTTCCCGGCCGGCCAATTGATTCGAGGTTCGACGTATATGGGCATCTCGAGGTTCCCACCCTGAGTCCCAAGGCCACCTGGGATGCCCCACCCTTCACCCCCTACCAAACCTTTTAACAGTAGAGGGAGGAGAGAGCCCAGGAATTGGATTAATTTCTGGGGTGCTCCGTCATTCTATGCCGGGACAGGTATTAATCCCTGTCACTGAGGAAACTGAGCAGAACACCAGCTGTGCTCTCGCACCATCAGTCAATTGACCCAGACTTGAATTCATTTTTAATTACCCTGGTGCCCTTGTTGTCAGCCTCATCACTGCTGGCTTGAACAACCAGCAGCAGGTAATAATCAGAGGCTGAATTAGCTCAGGTAGTCTCCTTGTGATGTCCCATACTCAGGCCTGAGGGAGGCAGAAGGGAGTCACCTATTTTATTTTTAATATCAGAGGTAGTGGTCCATCTGACAGATGAAACACAACTGAGACGCTCTGCAAACAAATTATTTTCTTTGGTCTCATTTGCCTGACCCTCTAGATCCAAGGCCTGATACCTGTTCTGAAGCAACACCTGAAAAGTGGGGGCGAATGTGTACAGGAGGAAATTTTATTATCTCCCCAAGAAAAGACCCATTTCCATCTCCTATTGTCCAGTATGCTTCTTATCATCTCCTACTGTCTGATGATAAGAAACATGGGACTCCTATGACTCCTGGTGTATAAGGGGGGTGCTTGACTGTGGGAATGTGAAATAATGAGGAGCCTGGCTTTGGTTCTGGCCTTGGTTTACACAGATGAGGAAAACAATCTGTGGCATAGAAGAATACAGGTCTCTGATTCTCATAACATGGCAGCTGCCTCCCACAGGGAGTAAGAGATAGTAAAACATCTGGTTAGAGAATAACAGGTTATCATGCATATTAATGAGTGGGTCTGTGCTTAATGATAAACCTGGCATTCTGGTGAACCTCAACAGTGATTCTGAAGAAGGATCAGACACCATTTATCATAGAATGCAGGGGGTCCCACTGGCTGGCAGGAGGTAAGCCAGGGCTGCTCAAGAGAAGCAGGAAGTGGATCCACAAAATAATATGGCGGGACAGGGATTGCCTCTTTAGCGGTGGGAAAGGCTGCGGGAAAGGCTTTTATGCAGCTGGCATAGAAAAGAGAAGTGCATTTGATAGAAAGAGAATTGGTGAATCTTTTGATCTGGAGTCAGAAAAGGGGGTATTTGCAGGGCATTAAGGAGTTATTTGATGAAGACATCTGGAAGGCTATCAGTACTGACTTATGGGAAGCGGTTCCGGTTGGGAGTAAAGAGGCAAGAGGGATTGCCCCGACTTGGTGGATGGTAAAATGAACATAGGAAGGGGAATCAAGAGAATTCCAAGAGAGAAGTTTAAGATTCCTGGGCAAGAAAGGCTCAGCAAGGGGGTGAGAGACTGAGAATTCGGTGACTAAGGAAGAAAAGTGCATTGTGAAGATTCTCTCACATATCTTCTCTAAGAGAGGGATTAAATATGACTGATACAGACTGAGGTCTCTATCTCAGACCCTACTATGAAGGTATTGTAAGAAAGCAGTGAAAAATACAGAAAATGAACTGGAAGAACTTTGCTAATTTGTTTTGAATGTGGTGCCCAGTTTGCCTTTAAGAAAACTGCTTCAAGACTTGTATTCCTAAAGTGGTCAAGGAGAGAAAGAGCTATTAATGAGGTGCTAGATGGGAACACTGAATTACCATGCCCTGTGGCACCTAAAGCTTAAGTTGCCATCAAGACATGAGTGTGACTGGTCCAGGACTCAGCAAATGCTTTTGAAATCGGCACCTGGGAAGAGATGGAAAAGTTTTATGGGACTCTGTAAGTCGTGGTGAAAGAGACATGGTCGGCCTTGTGGATGCCTGGCAGTTGATTCTCAGTGCATTAAAGTCTAAGAAAGCTGAGGAAACTGCTGCTAAAAGTGCATCTATAGTCACTAACTCTGATGGGAGTAAAACTGAGAGCAAAGTTGAGGTGTTTCCAGCACAGATTAAAGTTTTTTCTTCAGATCCTTCTTGATATACACTCCCTGAAGACGGCGATGTTGATCAAACACACAGCTCTCCAGCCCCTCCAGCCACGATGGATATAGATCCTGCCTCAGAGTCCCCCAGAGATAATGACTTGCATTTGGCCAATACACAAAAGCTGCAATCAACTGCTCTTGTTTCAAGTTACCTGAAATCTAAAGATTTTCATCATGCCCCTGACCATCTATCGTGACTATTTGGACAAGCTGGAATGGGTGCTGCAACTTGCATCTAAGTTAAAAGAATTAGAGCAACAGCAACAGCTTCAAAAGCATTTTGCAGGAGAGGAAGTGCGAGACATAAAAAATCTCCAGCATCACCATTCCAGAGACTATGAGCAGGATGAGAAGGTCTGTAACCACTGCTGCAAGTTTACCATGTCCATCTCCCATACCCACAGACATAAAAAAAACTTAAAGCTGTAAAAAAACAAGAAGAGAGTATGCAGTCCTTATTATCACAGATGGAGCTGCTCAAGCAGCTATGCATCCCCACATCATCCAACAAGCCCAAGCACTGGCCCTGACAGCCTTTAAAGAAGTGCCTCAAATGGGAAAGCCTACATTCCCTTATGCTTGTGTCAGGCAAGGAGAGAAATGTCTATCATCTATAGACCAACTGCAATGGCTGAAGGGTGTACACACATGCATTTGCAGCATGGAAGGTCCCGAGGAATGGTCCCAGGTCTAAGCAGAAGAAACTATTCCTGCGATGAGAGCTGTTCCAATTCAGCGGGAGAAATATCTGTCTGCTGAACCCCCAATCTCAGATTGCATCACAGAACTTCTTACTGTTAAAGACTGAAAAGTCCTGCATTGGGTGGTTATGGCTGCCAGGGTTGCCCTCCCTGTTCAGTTTGTAAAAAGACTTGTTTTCATTTCTTTGCGGGTTGTTTATTTCACTGTTCTCTGCCAAGCAACTGTTCCTCTCCCTCCCTTCTTCCCCCCCAACCCCGTGCAGCTGCAGCTTCTCTCCTGGCAGAGCTGGCACAGCTTCCCTCCTTCCTTTTCTTCAAAGAGCTGTCTCTTTCTTTAAAGTGACTGCATCAGATTTTTACTTTACTGAAGATTGTTTTGGTTTCTTTGTAGATGCAAATCCTGATAATGTGTTTAGAGTTAGTTTTCAATAGTAATAGATCTTAGACTTTAAAAGTTAATGGATAAGACTGTTTTGATATGCATAACATTGTTTTGATATGGGAAATGCAAAAGGAGAATGCATTATAGAATAATAGAAGTAATAAATACTGGGTAATTATAAGTCTTAAGTAATTAGAATAAGGTATGCAAATATTTAATGTTGTAATAGAATGTGATAAGCAGTTAATGATTAGAATGGAATATTATAGTGGTAATAAGTTTGTAGGAATTTTGTTAGAATAAGTTGTTTGTAAGTCTATAGGTTAATAATTTTCTTTTTAGATTGATAGATCTAAGGTTTCTTTACCTCTTCTCTTTTGTATGCCATGGCAAAAAAAAATCCAGAGAACTCTATGGAATGTAACATCTTTTCTTTTTGCTTTTTTTCAGTTTTGCATTTCATTTTTCAGAGTTAACTCAGTGGTTTAACACAGTTTTTAGTGTATATAGTTTTAGCATTACCATAGCTAAGGTTAAGTGTTTAGAACAGCAATATTATAGTATAGTTTGGGATCTTTTTCTTTCATATCAGTAGCAGAATAGGGATTATGTAAAGCTTAAAAAAAAAAGAAAAGAAAAGAAGGAAAAAAAGGTTTTTGGTACAATATATTGGCAAAGTTAAATGGCAAAGATTATAGATTGTCGGATTCCGTTTTGACACATTGAGATTTCACTTGCAGCATGTTAGATTAGCTACCAGTTTGCTATAGCAGATACACAGAGAGAAGTGATGCTTCTAGGAGATGCCTTACTACATGTCATTGTAACTATTAAAAGGTACCATGACAACAGTTGAGTTACATTGCAGTAATGAAAGTACAGGAAGAAATTCAGGCAGACAACAAACCTACTTACACGGCATTTAATAGATAATCACTTTATGAGAGAAGTATTCCCTGTAATATCGCAGCATAGCAAATACACCTGCTTATGCTAATTTGACACCTTTGAATAGATCTGTCACTGTAGGGAAGGTATGTGTTTGTCGCCTGCAGGTCTTCGATGGATACCAGCTTGTTGTGTTCAGCCTGCCTTTGGCAGTGAGCAGAAGTCTCGCTCAAGATGGCCATACAGACATTGTGGCAAGAAATCAAGATGTACTCTGGGATATGGATGTTGTTAATCTTGTTAACATCAAATATTTAACCTACAAGTGTAAACAAGCAAGGAGAAGTGTGCATGCATGTGATGATAGTTGCAAATACTATGCCAGGAGTTACTTTTGCATGCTTTACTAATTGGTTTAATGCACAAGCTTTCAGCAATTCTTTTAGGAGAAACGGGCAATGCTACAAATAGGATACCAGCTCAAGGTACAAGAAAGCTGGAAACAGTTGTTTTGTTAGTTGTCTTTACAGTAATGTTTAAAGTGCAGTGTTTATTGTCTTTGCAAAGGGCCCTGCAACAGATAATAAATGCTGCCTTTTTTTTTAAATCAAAAAGGGAGAATTGTGGCAATGTGAAATAATGAAGAGTCTGGCCTTGGTTCACACTGTTGAGGAAAACAATCAGTGGCACAGAAGAACACAGGTCTCTGATTCTCATAACATGGTAACTGCCTCCCATAGGGAGTAAAAGATAGTAAAACATCTGGTTAGAGAATAACAGGTTATCGTGCATATTAATGATGGGGCTGTGCTTAATTATGCCAACCAATTAGTACACTTCTGATTTGCATGGACAGCATGTGCAGAGCTCATGTAACCAATCAGAATCATACACATTGTTTTAGTCTGATAAGAAAGAGTATAAAAGAACTATCCTTTTGGCAATAAAGGGTTTGACTTTATACATCATCTTGGTGTGCTTGCGTTGTTCCGTCCCTGCATTAATAGGATGATCCTGGCACTTGACTCTCAGTATTTCTTAATGGGTGTCCCTTACTCTTCTTCAGAGCAGACAGCCTGGCTCCACCAACTGATCCAATTTTCAGCTTCCCTAATGCTCCTAAGTCTTTCAACTTCATCTTGTAATCTTTCAACCTCACCTTGTAGCTGTGCTACCGAGCTGAGCAGACAATGCACCTGCTCATGCCTTGCAGAGTCCCCTGCTACCATGGAGAGGCTAAGACATACCCTGCAGCCTGCGATTTGTGTAATCACATGTTTCTGTGGGAGTTCTATCTAGGATCTTGCCTTCATTTTGTCTGGGATCATAGTCTTCCTCTGCCATTATCCTTTGTCACACTTTTTTTTTGGTATTGTTTTGTTTTGTTTTGTTTTTGTTTTTGTTCTCTGCATGTAGTTCTCAATGCATTCCAGCAGAAAGCTGTTGCTGTCTCTTGAATCAGCCCCATGCAGATGCCTGCTACTTTAAAAATTCCTAGGGAACCCAGTCACATTCCACCTAGCTGTTCTTCTTTTTATTTTCTTTTTTTTTTGTTTCCTTTTTTTCCTTCTTTTTTAACCCCCCATTCTTTTATTTTTTTTTAATTTTTTTTTTTAAATTTGTTTGGTTGGGTGGTTTTGTTTGTTTGTTTTTTAGCTTCCAACAGCTTTCAACACAAAGATGAAGGACACAGTGGTGACTATGGAACAGAACAGACATTCCCCTGCTAAAACAGGTAAAGGGAGTGATGGGGGGGTGTGGAGGCAGGTACCTCCTCGCAGGGGCAGGAGAGCCCCCTCCCAATGTTCTTTGTCTTACCAGCTCCCCTTGCATAACAGATACGGGGTGCTAATAACTGAAGATCAGGCAGAGGAGAATGGGGGGGAAAACCCACATACTGAGTTGCCCAAGGTGTGTCAGCCTCCCCCAAGAATCAAGATTAATACCAGTGGAACAAAGGAAAAAAGAAGAGTCGTAGTTGTAGGGGATTCGCTTCTGAGAGGAACAGANCTTCAGAGCCTTGGGACGGGTGATACAGAACTCGGGGGCACAAATAGTCTTCTCCTCTGTTATTCCAACTGATGGAGGAGACACCGGGATAAGTAGCAGAGTGCAGTCTTTTAATATGTGGCTGCGTGGATGGTGTCACCGCCATAAATTTGGATTCTTTGATAATAATATAACCTTTACAACACCAGGGTTGCTGACACCTAACAGGAGACACCTGTCTCAAAGAGGGAAGAGGGTCCTTGCAGAAGAGATAGCAGGGCTGGTTGACAGGGCTTTAAACGGGTTATGAAGGGGGAGGGGGACAAAGTAATAACACCCTCATGTGGTAAGATGTGGGGGGACAGATCAGTGTGGGAGCAACGGGGTCTTAGTGATGGTTCTCAACCCTCTGCCCTGAAGCATCCTAGGGACAGAATAGTGCATTCAGGGTTCTGCAGAGATGGGCCATATTCAATACAAATTCTGTCTGCCAAGGGGCAAAATCCAGAGGTAATTCACATGGTAGTAATGGCATGAGGGGTA
>VWZI01018433.1:260415-276286 GCA_013396835.1 Psilopogon haemacephalus | reverse complement strand
GGGGGGGGGGGTAACTCCTGAACTATCACAATCTTTTTCAGCCTTTCTCATGATATGCGCATTACATAGTACATTAGAAAAACATTTTCCCCCACTTTGCCATCCTTCAAATAATCCATGCATGTACCTGAAGACATCTTAAAACCAGTATTTCCTGGACTGAAATACTGTATTTTAAGATTTAATATACTAAATTTTCCATATTCTAGGGAAAAATTGCATTAACAGAGAATATTGTGCCAAAAATGGACAGAAATGTTTCCCCACCAAGTCATTCAGAGAACTAATGGAATTAACTTTGCATTTTGCACTAGTAGAATTTAATCAAGACAGGCAAAACTACCTGGCTTATCACATATTTTCTTCCCTCAAAATTAACTAAACAGTATTGAGCTGTAGTATTTTTCATTTTCTGGATTTACGAGGTGAAAAGTCCACAATATTGTGATTAACTAAAGCAGAACTTCTGATCTCAGCATATTCTCTTCCGCTTATACTTTGAGACAGAAACCAAACTGTTGTGAACTGTTATAGGAAACACTGAAATTTTGGGAAAAAGAAACTCCTGTAAATATATCCAACACCTTTATGTGAATAGAAAATAATAAAATAATACAAGATGTCTAACTCCTTCTTAGCCCTACAAATATTAACAATTCTGGACAAAGTGGAAAGGTAAAAAGGAAAGGCTGAAAGAGAAATTCAGAGGCAATGTTGTTGGGCAGATTTAGACTGGGTATTAGGAAGAAATTATTTACAATGAGAGTGATTAGGCACTGAACAGATTGCCCAGAGACACTGTGGATGACCCCTCCCTGGAGGTGTTCAAGGTCAGGATGGATGGGACCTTGAGCAGCCTGTCTAGTGGGAAGCATCCCTGTCTTCAACACAGGGTTGGAATTAGATGATCTTTAAGGTCCCTTCCAACCCAAACCACTCCATGATTCTCTAAACCAAGGAGGAAAAACAATAATTTTCCAATGCATAAAAAGAAGATGGTAGGAAAAAAACCTGTTTTCTTGTCATCTCTCTTGATTTCTTTTCACTGAATTGTTTGTAAAGCTTCCATTTTTATCACACCACTACACAAACAATTGTAATATTTGCTCTCGGCACTCTAAGACTTCTCAGAAGGACTTAATGCACATTGGGTTGACATGGGCTGTAGTCTAGCTGGCCAGGCTAGCTCTGAAGAGGATTCCCAATCAGAATTCTCTTTTGGTGATTTCTCATTTTAAAAGCAGTTCAAGCACAGCAGAAGGTGGCAGGAAACCTGAGATTGTTTTTATGATACCGTTTGGTAGCTGGATCAGAGAAAAAAATGAGGGTTCCCTGGGAAAACTGTGTGGAGCTCAGACAGCAAACCCATACCAAAATATACTCAAAATCAGATTCCTTCAGATCTAGATTGAACGTTGTACTGGCATAGCTCTATTGCTTGACAACATGGGAAAAAATGCATATCATAAGTACAAGCAACACCAGAGAAAAGGTCCTTCTGTCACTAAAGTTCCTGAGTTAAATTTCCCTTCTGATGGTGTAAAATGTGACTGCATCAATACTGCTTATCTGTACTAATTCAACAAGTCTTTAGTGACCACATATAAAGAACCTGACCCTATATACAGATTATCATATATACGTGTACACAAACACATACCCCACATATACTAGTGCATGGGATCAATATAGAAGGAGAGGAATAAACAGTTTTGAGAATTCAAATTTGCAGCAATAGACAGCATTAGATTATAAATAATCAAAACATTTTTTGCACACAAATCAGAATATGATTGAAAAGTGAACACAAAAAAGGTGTATAAAGAAGTTTAAATTAAAAAGAAAAAATCTAATAAAATGCATTCTGTTTCACTTGAATTCCCAAAGTTCAAGTGACATCAAAGTAATTTAAGGTTTTTCAGTACAGGAGCAGTAAGTTAGGGGTACAAAAATGAAATCTGCTGCTACCATTCCAATTAGAGCACGTAGAAGAGATAATAATGATAAAACACCTTCAACTTACCCATGCATTTCCCAGCCAAAGAGAACCCACTGCTGTGACTTCAGAACCACATTCTGAAAGCTATAATGCTCATTGCCTTTATGTTGGTGCCTCCATAACAGAACACATAACAACTGCATTTTTGCCAACAATACCACAGCTAAATTTTTAAAACAAGATAGTTCAAATGGTATTAGCTAATGTAAGGGGGTTTGGGCATTTTTTTGTGGCTATTGTGAGCACAGGAACAAGTCATGCCGTTAAACATTTGTCTCATGCCTATAATAGTAAATGAGGAACCATTAGAGAAAAGAGAGACATTTAGAAGACCTCTTCCCCACCCATTAAAAGCTAACTCAGCAAGTCAACAGTAGCTATGATTAAGATTATGAATACAGTCATGAAAAATAATACAGCCTTCACGACAGTCATCATATAGTTAAACGATAAATATGAAGTCTAGTAATTACAAGAACTTCAAATAAACATTGCTTTCCACAAGGTATAGAGCATGACAGAGAACAAACACACTTCAGTAGCATTTAACTAGCTGAATCAGCTACATAATGACTGAAATCTGTATTCACTAGTAACAATTAAACAAGGGGGAAGTCTTCCCAATATTACTACTGGCCTAAGAACTGCAGTAGCCCATGCTCTGAAGTTCTGTAATGGAAAAGCCCTCCTCCCATGGGAATGCAGCTCTAAGGAGTCCCACAAGGCTTTCAACACTGGTTTTCAAGAAAAGCTAATATCCTCTGGCCTCCATCCCTGCTAAGGCTAATAGAGCCTTTTCAATAGCCATGGGTGGGCAGAATAATTCTGAGGAGATTAGTTGAAGATTTGAAGTAGGATACTAAAAACCCCAAATCCTTACTGCGATGGTTAGCTTCCATATACTGCTATTGTATCTGCTTTGCCAAACACAATATACTTCAAAAATCACTGGAAAAATGGAGTTAACAATTTGCATAAGCACTTCAGTTATTACCTGGCTCACATTAACAATCAACTAGGCTAACATAACAAACAATTCTTGTTACTCAAGCTGGCGTCAGTGTAATGAGCTCCAAATTAATCTCATCCGTACACAATCATTAATCTCATTTTGTGCCAAGTGAATTTTTAATCAGAATGGAGTGAATCACAGGTTGTTTTTAAAATACATTTCTAATACTTGTCATCCAAAAAAAAAGAATAAACACTAGAGCAGGGAAGAACTTTTCTATTTACATTCTGAGAAACTGATTTATTTAGGCATACTATACACAGAAGTATCAACTACACATTATAGATTAGGATATTTTTAATGAAAATAAAGAATAAATGTTTCTTTCTGATAATGTTTTGAGCATGAACAGCATCACCAACCTAAACAATTTAGCCCTCTGACTGTAATTAAAACTGTATGATGAACCAAAATAAAAAGAACTGTTGCCCCTTTGTTGAATTGTTTCTCCATTTCTACATTCCAGCAGATCAAAATACATGCAATTAGTCTCTGAAACAAGTAGTGTAACTACTTCTGGTAATGCACATAACAAAGCATAGATTTTGCAGTCTCCTTTGGAGACTTGATCTGAGTTTCATACTGAATTGACCTTAATATTCATGGAAGGCTTAGAAGCAAAGCTGAGTTTTAACAAGCATTTTTTACTAGATTCTGCAACTGCAATAGAACTGCAACAAAGCAGCTGATTAGCTCAGCTTGTAGGAACAAGTGTGCTCAATGTATCACCCCACTGCTGAAACACCAGCCCAACCACTCAAGAACTCTTTATGGGGAAAAAAAACAAACGAAAACAGGAATGTCTTCACCTATAGCATCTGCTTTTATAAAACACCATACTTCATAGAGTCAGCCAGGGTTGGAAGGAAACACAAGGATCATCTAGTTCCAACCCCCTTGCCATTGGCACGGACAACTCACACTACATCAGACTGTCTACAGCCTCATCCAGTCTGGCCTTAAAACACCTCCAGGGCTTCCACCACCTCCCTACGCAACCCCTTCCAGGGTCTCACCAACCTCACAGGGAAGAACTCTTTCCTAACATCCAGTCTGAAACTATCTATTTCTAGCTTGGTTCCATTTCCCTTAGTCCTATCACTATCTGACATCCTGAAAAGTCCCTCCTCAGCTTTCTTGTAGGCCTCCTTAAGATACTGAAAGGCCACAATAAGGTCACCTCAGAGCCTCCTTTTCTCTAGACTGAGCAGCCCCAGTTCCCTCAGTCTCTCCTCATAGGACAGGTGCTCCAGCCCTCTGATCATCCTTGTAGCCCTTCTCTGGACACCTTCCAGCACATCCATATCCCTCTTGTAACATGGGCTCCAGAACCGAACACAGTATTTCAGGTGGGGTCTTACCAGTGTGGAGCAGAGGGAGAGGATCACTTCCCTCAACCTGCTGCCCACACTTCTCTTGATGCAGCCCAGGATTTGGTTGGCTTTCTGGGCTGCAATTTCTGGAATCTTGTTTCAGCTTGACTAAACTCCCATTACTGTGCTCAGACAAAAAAATAACTTGAAAGTCTGTTTGTGTCTATGGAAGCTGAAGGTGTGACTTAGGTACAGCCATTCAAGTATCTTTAAGGAGGTCTACTGACAGCTTCTATGTAAGCAACTCGAGCTTGAGGCTGCTTACATAGAGAGAGTACCTGGTTCTCGTTTCAAGCTAAGTGTAATCCCAGATTCACATAATAGAGAGATTCCTTCTGTTCAGAAAACAAGACAGTGTATAAAAGATTCAATGTCAAGAGTTCCCACAGATCTGGTGGCATATATTAGAGACTACACTCCCCATTTAACATCATCTATGTGCTTTCATGACCAGTAGTTTTTTTATTGCAAGGAACTGTTGCATCAAAAGACTGAAGACTGATCTAAGAGTATTAATTTACAATCAACATGCTAATCTATTTTTAATCACTAGAAAGGTATCTTAACACATGAAAAAAATCTACTAATATTTTAGAATTATTTTCATTAAACAGCTCTGAGATCTATGGAAAAAAAGGAAGTTATTCAAATACTTATCACAAAAAGCAAGCTATTGTTAATGTGACAGTCTTAAGAAAAACCCTGCAAACCATATTGAACATGAAAAGGCAAATGCAAAAGGAAAAATACACCATGCTCCATAATTGCATGGTAGAGACAGCAAGCTCTGATAACATTGGGATGGACTGCAGGAGAATGACCAAGGACCCTATCAAAACTAGTTACATAGTGAATATGATGATAACATAATGACTCAACGTGGTAGTTCAAAAACCGACATTCTAGCTTAGTTCTTAATTATAAACAGGAAAGGAAAATTGCAGAAACATTGAGTAGAACATTGTAAAAGGTATATAAAACAGGGCATTGGATACAAAAGAAAAATAATAAATAGGTCTACATCATTCCATTGTATTGTTGATTAGGACATGGTGTGCTGCACAAACTGTTCTTCCTTTTCTCTTCTTCACTCTGGCTGCTGCTTTTGCATGGCTTTGCCGACCTTGGCTGAGACTCTTGTCATGGATAAGTAGTAACAGCAGGCCTTTTCTGTTGTCTCTCCCCTTAAGGCAGGGAGTGGAGAGCTATTTTACTTTTCCCTTGTTCAGTGGGATCCTTGTGTTGTTTCAGAATTGTAAATATAAGCAAATATATTTTGTACATATACGCTGTATTTTATGCTTCTAGATTTTAGCTTGCTTTTGTAAACATAGTTGCATTATCCTTCCAAACCTTGAGATAGTCTGGTGATTTATTGTGGGGGTAATTCTAACCCACCACACTAAGGGAAAGCTGTTGGCTTGAAAAATTATTTTTGGCTCTTTTTTAATTAATTTTAAAATAGGCTGGTTAATATGTCATTAAGCATCAGGGAGAAAATGGCTCTTCAAGTTGGTTCCCAGTGAAGAGGACGAAGTTTTCTTCTGCCCAAACACAAAACAAAGTAACACATCCCAAAGAAGTATCATTAATGAACATAAGAAAGACAACAACAGCAAAACAAACAAAAGGGAACATTTTAATCCTTGCAGCTTTTGCTGTGTATCACAAGCACTCGTGACTTCTTTTCGCATGAGAAGTAAGGTACCACATCACATTCCATATAAATAGCATTTCTGCAAAAAGCCCCACACTGCCTTTTAATTTCAGCTTTCCAGCATATAAAAAGTGATCATCTTCCTTTAACATCAACTACAGAAAGTGGCTGTTAGTGTGAACACATCTCAGGAGACTGTAAGATTATGAAACAAGAAAAGGGGAATAGGATAATTGGAAAATGAAAGTAGGAAAACGATTCCGAAGCAGTTACACAAAAGAAACCTCTCCTACAAACAAGCCTAACAAAATAGCCACTCAGTTGCACCATGCCCTTTTCCCAGAGGAGTTTTTAAGCTTAACAGGAAAATTACCAGGGGAAGTAAAGAAAGAAGAGATTTGCCCTTTAAAACTCTGTTAGGTATGATGAAAATAATTGCTAAGTTAATCCTTTTAAGATTGTGTAGTCTTTCAGTGTAATGCAACATGAAGAAAATAAAGCTAAAAACTCCCAAAACCAACACATCTCTCATGTCACATGTGAAGGACATGTTCAATTCTGTGGCCACTGCATCAAGTTCTTCCCCCATGATTACCCTACCCCAAAACTGAACAGCACAACAGCCTCTGACCTACCCTGGGGAGCTCCCATACTTGACAAAATCATCCGTCCACACTGGAGACACCCTGATAAAGCACAAGACAAGCTGTAGGGGAGGAATATGCAAAAAGCCTCTTCCCTAGCAAGGCTCTGGCCAGAAACAATACAATTAAAATACATTTCCCAGGTGTGCATTTCTGTCAGCGATTCTTATATATCCTTACAAAAAGAGTATAAAATAAAATGTATTTCAAGTGTCAATTGCCTTTGAGGTCCATCTTCTAATAAAAGCTGAATATTATGCGGGGAAAAAAAAGAGATCATGACCTATGTGACCAAGTAAGAATTACAGTAGAGCTCCCTGGCAAAACCATACTTTTCTGGCAATGGCATACTTTTCTGACACAGCTACTAAAGCTCTGTATAATAAGCACAGGCACTGGGTGTTTATTGGAAAAAATATGCTCAAGTACTATTGGCAAGCAATACTGCCGATGGAGAAACCAGGCTGCCGATCTGCAACAAGTGAATGGAGTCCAAAGAGAGGGGGAGGGTAAAACAGAAAAGCATTCTGGCTTTCAAAATACCTTAATACTTCTCTAAGTAACTTCTGAAAGGGAGAAGTATTTTAAAAGCGTTACAAACAAGGCTTTAATGGTTGAAGCTAGTTTTCAATAGTGAATTAAAATCCCTTTGTCTCAGGTTGTGGTGTTTTCTCTTTCTTAGTAGTAAGATTGCAAAAATATTTTCTCAAGAAGGTAATTTGTGACCTTGATAACTTTTTTTAAAGGGCATTTTCTTGTCTTTATAGTACCACTACCACAGTCAAGCAGGCTTTTAATTTGACACAGTGCTTTCAACAACACACAACTTGGTTTATCTGTCTTCATTGGAAAACTAATATCAAAATCACTACAGATCATCTTTCTGGAACAAAAAGCTTTTTAAAGACAGTGATTTTTTTTTTTTTTTTTTTTTTTGGATGAAGCAGATCTCTAAAGATGGTCAGATACTGAAAGATATCTTTGTAAAGATATTCTAAGCAGTCATTGTAAATGTCCCCTTGCCTCAAAGTATTTTCTAAAATTCACAATTTTTAGGGATTCAACTTCAAATTAGATTAGAAGACAAAGCATTCAGAGTCACCCAAAAGTGAAATACAAGTTGTGGATTTTTCTTTATTCTGTATTGTCAGCAAATTCCTACTGCTGAAGATATTCTGCAAATGTCAAGTCTGTTTGCATAGTGTAAGGTTTTCAAAGCGTAAGGTACTTACATGCAAGGCAGAAGGATCTGGCAAAAATTCAGCATCCTCTCCAAAAATAAAATCTGGTGGCAGGTCAGGATAGTGAGCATTGAAAATTATATCCCCTGAAAATTAATAAATTAAAACATTGTTTGCACTTTTATGTACATACTTACAAACAAATAAATAACTGTATACATGACAGCTACATTAACTTTATTTCATATATATATCCACAGAATTTTAACATTCATATGAAAGATAAGCATCAGATGTTTCGGGGGATGAAGTCAAATTCCTGAGGCATAGCTTCTTCCTCCTCTGCAAGCAATGAAACATGAAATGTAATATTGGTTCATATTTCAAATGGCAATTCAAACACTATTGAGGGTTGTCTCAAAACACTGAGTTAGAGAAGGGATCTTGTTTGAAAAAACTGCCACATTTAGATTGCTGTGTTTTGCACATTATGTCAAAGTCAAATGCAAGCTACCAAGATCAGGATTTTTAAAATACTGGAATTTTTAAAAGTCAGTATCACTTACTCCCTCTTCTCTTTACCACCTACAACTCTAAGAAGGAAGTGTGGCAGTACACACCAAGCCCCTCCCCACTTCACAAAGATGGGGTGAGGTGAAACAAGAAAGCTCCCTTCATTCCAGCTAGGAGAGATACCTCCCCCTCTCAGGCCTATGGATCGGTGGATTCACGTGGACCCTTTCCCAAGACACATGTCTTGCAAAGCACAGACTCCATGCTGGGTCAAGTCTAGGCATGTTTGGGCAGAGAACGGATGTTACAGGTTTCTGGTCTCTGCCTGCTGACATGACAAAAATTAGCTGGCTGGATAAAATAGGTGAGCTGCAGAGAGCACAAGCTCTTCTCTCTTGGGTCTTTCCCCCAACACATGTGAACTGTAAGCAGATACAGCAGTTCAGGAGGAATCTCCAATAAAAACAGACAATAGAGGAATTCCCACAACCTACAAGCAGCATTGTGAGTAACTGATATATTCCCAAAGTCTCTAAGAACGTCCTGTGTTTTTGTTAGTAGGGTAACGTACTGCTTTTGTGAATAACTGATATATTTCTGAAGTCTCCAAGAACTTCCTACCTTTTTCTTAATGGAGTAACGTACTGCTTTTGGATTAATCTTTTTCCAAACACTGTTCTCAAAACTATTTGTAACCATTCCTACTGAGAAGATAATTTCTCAGCCCAGTACCGAACCTTTCATAGAATCATAGAATCAGCTAGGCTGGAAGAGACCTCCAAGATCATCCAGTCCAACCTATCACCAAGCCCTAGCCAATCAACTATAGCATGGCATTAAGTGCCACATCCAGTCTTTTTTTGAACACCTCCAGGGGCAGAGACTCCACCACTTCCTTGAGCAGCCCATTCCAACGGCAAATCACTCTCTCTGGGAAGAACTTCCTCCTAATATCCAGCCTACATGTCTCCTGGCACAACTTGAGACTGCATCCCCTAGTTCTGTTGCTGGTTGCCTGGGAGAAGAGACTGAATTCCGCCTGGCTACAGCCTCCCTTCAGGTAGTTGTTGACAGCAATGAGGTCACCTCTGAACCTCCTCTCCTCCAGGCTAAACACCTCCAGCTCCCTTAGCCTCTCCTTATGGGGCTGTGCTCCAGGCCTCTCACCATCTTTGTTGCCCTTCTCTGGACACATTCCAGTACCTCAACATCTCTCTTGAATTGAGGGGCCTTTATAACCTTTATAGCTCTGTGGGAGGCAGTGCCAATTTAATAAATAATTTTTATTTTTATTAGTTTCTCACCTTACTACCCCTTTATTCATAACAGGATGAATAGGCAGCTCAATTGGAGACACTCCAGTTATCCAAATTCTGGTCAAGACAAATGCAGTATTACACATTTAATGGAAAGACTAAAATTAACGAAAAATATAAAAGCTAATCGCAGCTTGGCAGAGAGTTCTCATTATCTTGCCAGTGTCACAAGATACACAATTAATTACTGATATGACAGTTCACAGAAACCCAGACTGGATTACTTCACTAGTAAATACACCTCACAGTTCATACAGGTCAGTAGGCAGTCACCTGCATGTGAATGTTTTCTTTAACATCTCACAGTTCAAGGAAACAAAAAAATATTTATCTAGCATTACTTCTGTACCTCTCAATCACTCTTTCCTCTTTATGAAGACAGAAATAATGATGCTGAGCTTTTGCACAAAGCACATTTTTGAGGTGGCAGTTATTAGAAGCAAGAAGTCAGTAGCTACTTATTTAAAATCTACACAATGAAGTAAAACCACTATAGTAAACCTTGTAACAGTTGTGTTCAGATAAAATGAAAGCATGTATGTACATGCAGTACAGAACTGGACAACAACATCAGCTGAACAAATCTTTCAATAGATGGATCAGTGACATCTCCATCTCAAGTCACTCAAAATGAGGTTTCAATTGTTAGTATTCTATAGTTACCTTTGCTCTATCTGGAAGCAGGATGCTGTAAAGGTCAGTTTGCAGAGGCTGACTGCTCATGACCAAGAAGTCAATGGTCAATCTTGGCCTATGAGTTTAGGTAGCTAATGCTACTTTGAAGGAAAAATTTTATCTGTGGTTTTACCCAGCTCTTATGTGATGCCAAGTATTTAACACTTTTCATACTGCACTTGCTAGTTGCATGCTTTTCATTCTCTGCATTCCTGCTTTAAAAGAGTTGACAAAACAGAGCATACATAGGTGTAAGCTCAGATTGCTAAGAGCTGCACTCCTACTAGAGAAATACTAAAAAAAGGCTGCTTAAAATAAGAGAAGGTGAAAAATAACTGCACGTTTTTATGTTGTATCTTCGTAATTGATTAGTGAAAAGCTATTACAGAATTTTACGTCATGAAGTGGCTCCAAGATCCTACTTAGTGAGGCTTGCAATAAGCTTCACAGTAATGGGTGAACTTCAGGAATGCTGTGACAGTAAGCACAATGTGAAGGATACAAACTCAGGGTTTTCAGTTCTACAGCAACGTGAAATGAAAAGAGCTTACAGCAGCTCCCAGAACATCACAATCATCGCTTATGTATGACAGCACTGTATGACACTATGAGTTCAACATGCTAGGTAAGGTTAGAGTCAGCTGCATGTCCCATGCAGTGATTCCTCCACTGGGACCAGGGCAAACAGCTGGGGATGGTATCTTCTGACTACCAAGGTGTGATATGTGGCTACTATGATTGTAGTCACCTTACAGTTGGGCCAAACTAATGTATTACCTCTCTCACACGTTCATAATTCTTCTTTACCATCTTCTTCTAATGAATATTAGTAACATATCAGTCTTTGCCCACAGTGAGTGACCAACCATGCGGATATTTTTTTTTTTTAATGTTTTCATAACCTGCTGGTATTAAAGAACTGTTCAGTACAAGGGATAGAATCCAGAGTCAAAATTAACATTGTCATATTAGATTTTCTATTACTATTATTTTTAATTACTTTAATTGCTCCTACTAGCCCAGGGTAAACATGCCTCAAATCCAAACTCCCATTTTTCTTTAGTAAAACTTATTTTGAGACCAAATATATCAGCATTAAAGCCAATGTGTATCACAAGACTGGTTTTCTCTACAGTCTAGGCATTTTCCAAAAGGCTATACAGTACATGGCTGAAGGGTTCTCCAGGCTTCAAAATAAAGACAGCTTTTATTTCTGTGCCTGCTAATCATACAATCACAGAACATCAGAGCTGAGACTAGTCTTAAAACATTTTACAACCCATAGAACCTAAAAAAATGTGCTGTTCTCCTTATTTTCTAAATAAATTGGAAACATATCACTTATGGAACCATTAACACCCTTTCTGACAGTACCATAGGTTTTTAACCAAATGCAAACCCTAATTTATTTCCCTGCAATCAAACCTCACACAGGCTAAGTGACAATCAATAAAGACCAAAAAGTTAATAGCAAAATGATGATTCCATTTCAATGTACACAACTAGAAAACCACCGTGTTTCTCTATAATCAATAGGTTTCAGTCTGTTAGTTAAACACAGCATCTTACTAGTGAAAAGCTGACCTCAGAACAACTTTTTAACATATTTAAAAAGCAAAAAAGCATCCTCACTTGGATTTAATACTAGCAAGTCTCACTTCTGCCAAGAATACAAAGTCATTAATCTATTTGTTAAAAAAAAAAAAAAACCAAAACCCCAACCCCAAAAAAACAACCGAAAACTGGTTTCAAACGGTATTAGGCATTCACCCACCCACATGACCCTTGGATTCTGTAACTTTTCTGCTCCATTCTCTCCCATTCCATACAGTTTCTCTTATGCTTTCTTGAATTTACCATGTCAGGACCGCTTTGACTCTAAAAAGCTTAAGTACCAAGGTATGAGTTTGCCCTATTGGCCAGCTCTAAGCTTAAGCTGTTTTCATAATTTATGTATCTTTGACAAAAATATAACATTACGAGTTGGATTTAACAAAAAGAGAATCAGCTCTAAATCTGAATTTTGTTCCTGTTAAATACCACAAACCATAGAAATTAAAACTACAGTTAGCAGTTTGCTTGGCAGGACTATGATGCATAAATAAAAACCACTTCTTTACACTCAAATAAAAGGTGTTTAAACAATCACAACAGCCAGTGCAACAGTCAATCTGGTTTTACTTCACACTAATAGTAACACTGGTTCTGAAGCCAGCTTAAATAGTAAGTGTTACAAATTTTAAGTCAACAGCTACCTATTTGTCCTCACTTAGTAGAAATACCCCTCAAAAAAAAAAAATTGAAACACTTTATTTAATATTGCCTGTTATCTGTTGCTTACCCTCTTCAAATATAATTATTCTGGTATAAAAACATAAAATTTTCAACCAACAAAGCCACGTGCAAATTATCTGTGGAGGGACTATTCACAAAGTCTTGTAATAACAGGATGAGGGGTAATGGGTTTAAGCTGCCAGAGGGGAGATTTAAACGGGATGTTAGGAGGAAGTTCTTCACAGAGAGGGTGGTGAGACAATGGAATGGGTTGCCCATGAGGGCTGTGGCTGCTCCCTCCCTGAAGGTGTTCAAGGCTAGGCTGGATGAGGCCTTGAGCGACCTGATCTAGTAGGGGGTGTCCCTGCCTATGGCGGGAGGTTGGAACTGGATGATCTTTGAGGTCTCTTTCAACCTAAACCATTCTACAATTCTATGATTTTTGCATAAAAGTTTGAGAATAATTACCAATTAGAGTTTCAAAGCAAAACCATTAAAAAAAAAAAAAAAAAATCAATACAGCCCTGCATTTTCTCCTGTTCTTGCCTAAATGAAATAAACACCCTTTTCCTTGCACTGCAGCACTTGAGTGTGCAGTTTTCTATGTTTCAACTCCATTTGTCCTGCTTCCCCGGACAGAAGGCTATGTGCTGTTCCACACTGCTATTGACCATGACCAGAATTAAGAACAACGCAAGAAAAACCTTCACACATGCTCAGACCATTGTTATCACTAGCCGAAAACTACTTCAGTGGAATTACATTCCCAATTAAATACTACTACAGAGTTTAAAATTACTTCAGTGAAGTTCCAGTCATGCAGTCAAAGATAAATTTAGAAGGAAAAAAAGATGCATGATATATCTTTTGCTTTGTATTATCTGGAAATACTACTTTCTCTTCCTTTTCTCTCCTCAGGCAAACAGCATTAAATTTTGAAATCTTTTACTTTACTGGATTTCAAGGAAAAGTTAATATCTTCCTGTGTTGGTTTGAGCTAATTGGAGAATTTGAGTGAGAAATTAGACTATTGGCTGAGAGAGAGTTAAACATACAGTGTCTCTTCACCGAGTTTCACTGAGACAGAGAAAAAAAAATTGTTTTGAGAAACGTTCTCAAAACATGAGATAGCCAGTGTGCTTGCAGAGGGCCAGTCTGGCTTGGGTCTATGCTGGCTCCAGCAGCTTTTTCTTTTGTCTCTCGGTCTTGCTGGCTAAATTCAGAGTTAAATCACTAAACCTACTAACCTTTTCTCCTATCACTGGATCTCTCCGATCTTCAGCTTATCTGCAGCATCAAGAGGTGGTGAGATAAAGCTGGGAAAGGGGGGAAAGGTGGTAGGGGGATTTGGTTACCCTCTTCTGGGGATTTTGGTCTCCAAGAGGGGTGTGGTATGTATATTACCTATTTTACCGTACATTTCTGTAAATATCTGTTATATCTTGTAAATATTTGCTTGTACATTTGCATTGCTGTAAATATAAAGCTTCATTTATTAACTTCCAGTGTGTTTTTCTGAATTTTAGCCGGGGTTTAGAAAGGTGGGGGGGCAGGTCACTGCAAACCCACTACACTTCCCAACAGACAAAAAAGAAATATTAGTAGAAACAAATATTAATACTTAAATCTATCATTTATTTTAACATAGACACAGACACACACACACACAATGCTCTCTTCACATCTATCAAAATATATAAGCAAGTCTTACAAAGCCATAAGAATTGACTAGGAGCAAGGTACTGTAACTCAAAGTCAGAAATTTCTTAAATCCTTACTACTGCTTTTCACTGCCTACCCCACATAGAGTTGTCCCTCCCCTGATAACTTCATTTTTCTCTTTTAACCATGCTACTGTAAATTTGGTTGTACTGAAAATGTTATAATGACAATGCCGTGGCATTAGCATCTCTGATTACCTAAAAACAGCAAAATTGAGAAGCAAAACACCAGTTAACTTCCTAAACTCGAGTTTTGAAAGGATATCTATATTCTTCATCTTTTTCTGACTCTTAATATTTCTAATTCAGCAGTAAGTATGTACACGTGTATTCACTGCAGCCTGGAATAATACCAGACTGAATGGAATTCATCATGTGAAGGAGATCAAACCCATTCGGCTTTTAAGAAACAAACTGAAAATATAAATGCAACTTGATGATAAAGACATTCACAGTTAATAGGGAACAATGTCGATGGAAGTAATCAGATCTATGTGCACAAACAGTTCTGGGAAAATAAAGAAACTGCTCTTGTTAAATATTAAAAAAAATAGTAAGTAAAATTGTATTATTAATGTATTCAGAATACTATCCTAACTCTTCTGGTAGCCATACAAATGGTAGGCAAAAAACACTGACCAGTTTCCTCTATAAACAAATTATTACCTAAATCAGCCATTTCTAATTGCCTTTACAGGTTCAAAACAAATCAGTTATTCACTATGATCCGCAGACAAGTTACTAAATCAATCAGCATAGTCAGCAATGTTAAAGGATTGAAATTAAACAAAGGCAGACCTGCTGAATTGTCACTGGATTCAACCCTGATGATTTTTTTTGCTCTACAAACTAAGTAAAATACAGTAATACACTACCTATAGAGCATCTTATTAATTAGTTGGTTGGCATGAACACTACAACTCCTGAGAGTACAACTTCAGTAAATACAAAAAGTAACACTGGAAAAAGACCCAGGAGTAATTCTGTTTTTACTGTAGCGCTGCTGTTGCCAAGCTTTTCTTCTCTTCAGCACAGAACAGTAATTAAACCTCAACAGCTCCGCATAAAGCAATCTATTGAAGCAGCACTTCTGCTCACTGTAAAGGGTAAAGCCCACCTGGGACCCCCTGCCTCCTCCCAAGGGATGGTTTGACCCTTTTCCCAGGTGTCATAGTTAACCACTCCCACTTCCTGCTAGGATTTGGGCTATAAAGGGAGGACGCAGTTTCCTTTCTCTTTCTCTCCTCCTCGTCCTGGCTGCTCGAGCAACTGCTTGCTGCTCTCTGCTGCTAGAGCACGTGCTTCCCTGCCGCCACATGCAGAGCACCATTATTCTCTTCTGGAACTGGGAATAATTCTTTTCACCATAGAATTCCTGCTTTCCCTTCAGCACCAAAGCCATGGAACTCAGCCTTGGGAATCAATTGCCTGCCGCGGTTGTATTTTTCCCTTTCTCCCCTTCTCCCCAGTCTCTGTACCCTTCTCCCTCATTCCCCATATCCTGAA